>JAKUCV010003177.1:4017-32463 GCA_028386065.3 Turnera subulata | reverse complement strand
TCACAAGTCATAATTAAGTACCGATTCAGACGTGTAAAACTAAAATACCCCAAAAGAATATTTAGTATAATATAATAAGTAAAATATTACATATAAAATGACGCTATAAATAATTTATTTTTCCTGTGTACTGTCAATTCACTTTTAAGAAATATTTTTAGGGACATTAATAGGCCCAAATTAATTTAGATCAAAGCATAATAAGAACTATAAAGGTTAGCATATTTGACTTCTAAATTACTACATTTTCAAGACTTAAATTCGAGAATTTTTAGTTAAGGTAGAACAACTCCAACCAACTAATATTTAACACATCCAGTGGGACAATGTCAAAAGTGTGCCTCCCACCCTGATTTGTAGCAAGGGTAGGACATGCACTTCTGCTACATAGGACTGCAAATGAGCTGAGCTGTTCGTGAAGGGCTCGAGCCTCAGCTCGATAATAGCTCATTCGAGCCTAGCTCGTTAAGAAAACGAGTCAAGCCTGAACTTGTCTGTAAAAAGCTCGAAACTAAATGAGTCCAGCCCGAGCTTGCTGAAACTCGACCCTTTAGCTTGTGAACTTGGCTCATTTAGGTCGATTAAGTAACTTGTGAGAGATTCATCAGTCATGTTTTCTTTAAAAATTAAGCTTATAAATTATATTCTATTAGATTCAACTTTAGATGATAAACTAACTTAATTAGGTCGTAATCAAGAAACTAAAATAACTTAATTGGCTTATATTGCATTTTATTTCAATTTTTATTTTAAAATCTTGAAGCTGGAATAATGATTTATTTTTATTTTTTATTTAATATAATAGATCTATCATTTTCTAAAAAATATTTCTATCATTATCTCATTAATAAAATACTTTTAATTTTATATGACATAATAGTTGAAATGGTTGATTAGTTAAATTATTAATTAATAATATATTCTTTTTTATGACTTTAACTTGTAATTATTGGCTCGTTTATACCTCAATAAGGCATACTAAACTAGCCGAGCTTGAGACGAGCCTGAGCTTGCCAAAATCTTAATGAGCCAAGCTCGAATTTAGTATCTAGGCTCGAGAAGAACATGAGCCGAGCTTGAACTTGATTAAATTTTCACGAGTCGAGCCTGAGCCATCAAAAGCTCGGCTCGGCTCGGCTCGACTCGACTTATTTGCAAGCCCTATATAATATTTTCTTCCGCCATATACATATGCGAGATTCTTTATAGTCATCTTTGGTAGTTTTACTTTTGTTCAGGTGAAAAGAAGAGTATTATATCTTGAGAGAAAATTGACAAAATATTTATTTGAAGACGATAAACATAGGCTTCCTCCTCTATTATTTTCTTTTATTTTTGGTTGCAAAAAGAAGCAATTTCCAAAGCAACAATAACATAGCAGAAATGAGTTATCTACAAATGTGGCATACAGACCCAACACATGATATAGAAGAACTAGCTAGTGATTACATTAAGAAATCTAATCTAATTTTATCATGAGAGTGAATTTTGTTTTTAACGAAACCAGAAATTTATTGTCATGTGTGGATTCGGTTTTGATGTCAGTCCCCACTATGTTCTCCTTTTCACTAACTCTCAAAATCATAATACAGACAAATGGTAATAGATACTCCATAGTTTATGAATATAAAAGAGATTAAAATTTTAACAACTTGGTAATAAATTACATCCTCCTAGTGACAATGCGAGCAGCGTTTTCTAAACTAGGGAATCTGTCAAATTAAGGTGACAATACCCTGTTGCGGGGGTGTGTTTTATATCATATATCTACCTTAACCCACCTCGAAATTCCTCAAATTGGAAAGATAATTCATGGGAATTTTAATATTCGAAAACTATCTAGCATGGATTGCACAACATTTAAAAAATGTCCTAGATTTGTCAACAATATTGTCGCTTGGCTTGGGTTGCCAGAATCACCATCACCATGTGGTCTAAAGTAATAATGTCGATCTGGAACTTGTGTGTTTTATAATGATGAACATCATGCTCACCTCTCCACACATATTATATTATATTGAGTTGGTAGATAAAACAGTTAACGTAATTGCAAGTTGATTAGTAGATCACGCTAACGAGGAGACAAAATATTTATTGGAACTAAACCACACAATACAAGATTATTGAAGTTGTAACTAGTCATATGAAAAATCACATGATGCCTTTACTAATGGACAATTATACATGTGATTTAAAGGATTTACTGCTCGTCCTTTATTTAGGTTTCATGACGATGCATGTTTCTTAAAAGTTAAAACTACTTTGACTCCAAACCGTCCAATTGAGGAAAATTTATGTATGGGGAACAATGACCACAGAAACGATAAACGATCATAGTGAAGGCAATGAGAATTTGTAAGATATAAAAGTGTAGCAAGTTGATAATAATTTAGACTAAAGAAAGAAGGTTTTTTTTTTTTTTTGATAACGATGCGAAACTTTCATTACTGAGAAAATGAGGTTACAGCATCTGAACGTGCTACATCGAGAATATGTCTAGGGACATTCTCAACATAGACAGTGAGGTCAGGTAAATCCCGTGCTAATTGGGCAAGGCCATGGGCAACCAAATTACCCTCCCTCTTGACATGCGAGTAAGAAATTGACTGAAAGTTCATAGCTAACAGATACACGTCATGGACTAAAATACTAAAATAAGAACACAGAGATTGCTCCTGTGATTGTTGAAACAGGGGTAAGCAATCGGTCTCCAGGATAACACATGAGAGGCCCATCTCCAAGGCTTGCTCTAGAGCAAAACGTGCAGCAGCTGCTTCAGCTTCGGCCGGGTCAGTGATAGCATTCACGCCAAGATGACTAGCGGCTAGTAGCTTCCCGGCGTGATCCCGAACCGCAAACCCCAGACCTCCCCCTCCATTCGAGAAGATGCCAGCATCACAGTTAATCTTAAGCAATCCACTGTTCGGCGGTTGCCATTTGGACACGTGAGAGGTAGGGCTCCTGCAAACACATAGGTGGTGTGCAGAGGCAGAGGGAGGGGCGGGGGCTAACAGGGGCCATGACCCCTCCTAAAATATAATTTCTACAGTTCATAAAGTTACTGTTCACAATTAATTAAATAAAAAATAAAAACACTATTCACGAAAATTTGGGGGGAAATAGAAGGGAAAGAACACGTTTTTGCTTTCTTCCCTCTCTCTTTACTCAAATCCTATTTAGTTGAGATAAGCTTTTCATGCCAAAGCTACCATCCTTAACTCTTTCTTAGATATTGGTACTCCGCAGAAGAAAGACTATTTTCTCTGCACAGAAACTCCTGGAGCAGCAAGAGCTTGGGTCGCAACTTTACAGTAAGTTTTCCCTTTCATAGTATGCCCTCTACAATTCTGTCTTCTCATTGTATTACTTCTTGTTCCTTTTTTTGAAAAGATGGGAATCCTTGTCCTTTTCTGGATGTCGTCGCAGTCAATGTTTGTTTGTGAAACTTGTCTTAAGTTGAATGAGAATTTGCCCACTAGTTGTTTGATCTAATGCCACAACGATCGTATTTAATTCTTTTGGCATCACCAATAACCATTAAAATATCTTCACAACATGATTCTTGTGGTGTTTGTTTTTGATTTGAAGGATTAGTTTTGGACGGCAGCTTCTGTTGAGTGGAAAAGTAAAGATTTCATTTGTGAATTACTAATACTTTAAACTATAGAAATGAGAATGAGCGGGGCACGTGGCTTTTGATTAAATTATGTAGATGTGCTATTAATAATGCCCCTAATGTGAAGTTGTCATCACCTGCTAATCGGCTGTTCTTTGCAGCTTAAGTTTTTATTATAATTACCGGGATTACAATTTACCCATTGGATCATTCATTTCATTCGGGTCTGTTTTTGTTCCTTATGTGCTTTTGATTTGTGGGTGATCTGAACTTCCATGTTTAATCGTTTGTTAATTTTGTTTTGTGGGTTGAAATGTCAAATGTAAGAACCATTCACTCATTTTTCAAGAGAAAAGAAAGGGTGGATGACATTTCAAATTCCCCATGTCACAATCATGAAGGGCAAGTTCGCAAAGTTTCAAGAATCGAGCATGATGGGCCTAATACTGTTGTTGCATTTGTTCGTGATCCTGATATGCCTAGTACTAGTGCTGCTGCATTTGTTCGTGATCCTGATATGCCTAGTACTAGTGTTGCTGCTTTCTTTTGTGATCAAGAAATGCCCAATGCTGATGTCGCTGCTTTGGTTCGTGATCCTGGTATGCGCCCTCAAATTTGTGAATATCCTATTAATCAACGTGATGAAATTAGAAGAGTATATATCAAATTTGGTCCTTACCAGCCTATTCAGTTACAATATCCTTCTTCTGGCCAAGCTAATCATCTTCGTAGATTTCAACCTCTTTGGTTCAAGAGCTTTTCATGGCTTGAATACTCAGTTGACAAGGATGCTGCTTTCTGTTTTCCATGCTATCTTTTTGGCAAACAAGAGTATAATGCTTTCACAGTTCGAGGTTTCAGAAATTGGAAGAAGGTAAATTTGATCACATATGCAATCTTGCTGAAAAGTTTTATCCTATAGATTTTTCTGAGCAAGAAAGATAACAATTAAGGTACAAATTTTTGCATATACTAGTGAGTCTTAATTATTTGAAAGGTTTGACACTTATGGTTCTTTGTGATTTTACTCAAGGTATGAGCTGCTGCACTATGGTGAAGACGTACCACATCATCCAAAATTACAGGATTTGTCTACAATTTCTAAATTATGTCAAGGTCTAGTTAAAATTGAAAAATCAAAAATCTATCCATTGATTGATAGATTAATTCGAATTGTTTTGACTCTTCCTGTTTCAACTGCAACAACTGAAAGAGCTTTTTCTGCAATGAAAATTGTGAAAACAAGGCTTCGTAGCAAAATGGAAGATGATTTTCTCAAAGATTATCTGCTCATGTACATCGAGAAGGAAATTGCAGAGAGCTTAACAACTGATATGATTATAGATGATTTCTATTCAATGAAGCACCGTCGAGCACAACTTATGATATGAAGTAAGTTTCATTTAATTTGCCTTACAAGTAATTTGTTTTGTCTAAATTGCTTAAAATTTTATTTATAATTTGATTTTTTTTTGTTGTTGTTAGGTGAAATTAGACTACTTTCCCTATTGTATCTTTGCTTCAGTTTCATCATCAAGTGACAGTCCCTGGACCATTAAAGATTAGAGTACCTACTTTTTGTTGCTAAATCATCTTATCTATAGTCTTCTTTTGTGCTATGTTGGTGATGCATTCTCAATGGAAGCACATCCTTTTGTTGCTATCATACTTCAAATCGAATGACAATTCTCAATGGAGAACACATCGTGTAGTTGTTACAATGCTTCAAATTGAATCATATTTCGGCAAGGTTAGTTTTCTTTATCAATCTTGATCATAGGTTAATTTTTTAATTTTAATATTTTATATTTAAAAATATAAATTTATGCTTGCCCCCCCCCCCCCCCCCCCAAAATGTAATTCTGGCTCCGCCCCTAGTGCTGTGACTCTTGGAGCGCTATTCTCGTGGAGGTGGCCATGCTTAGGACCTGCTGGGGAGGAAGCTCCTTAGATTTATAGTGCAGTTGGTTCCTTGCGTACCAGATGGCCCAGCAGAGCATAACCGCCGTCTCTCGGACCTCCTCATCATCTTGCTCAAAGAGGAACTCGGCAAAAGCATGAAAACGACCCAGCAAATGGGAGCTCACTGCGCCTATGATTGACGATAGTGACCAAACCTCCCGTGATTTCAAGCAGCCCATAGACAAATGATCAAGGTCCTCAATAGCATTTTCACATCGACCACAGATCGTCGGACATTCAATTCCCCGTCTCACCAGTTTAGCACGAGTTGCTAAAATGTTACGAGAGGCCCGCCACCAGAATTGTCTCACCTTGGGAGGTAAATTAAGAGACCAAACCTGCTTCCACGGCATCCTAGGTCCCTGAATCTGGGCTGCGGAACTCTCACTGTCTCCCTGCTTGTCGTCAACGGCTGCCCAATACGCACTCCGAACAGTGAAGGAACCGTGTTTTGTGAGATTCCATGAATATCTGTCCTTGATGTAGAACCGGCTTAAAGGAATGGCACTAATAGCGACAGCCTCATCCGGCGAGAATAGGGCATAAAGGAGAGGCACATTCCAATTCATTGTCGCCCTGTCGATCAGCTCGCAGACCCGTCGAGGAGCCTCCCAACTTCGTGGAACTAAAGAAATCCGGCCATTAATAGTCCACGGCACCCAACAATCACTCCAAATACAGATGGATTCTCCGTTTCCTACCCTCCACCGTAGTCCTTTCAGGAGGAGCTCCTTTCCCACCAAATTACTCTTAAATGTGTAACTTTGCTGCCCACTTTTTTGGACCGACAAGATCGAGCTGGTGCGAAAGTACTTTGCCTTTAGGATTCGTCCCAGGAGAGAACTTTCGTCTTGTAGTAGCCGCCAACACTGTTTAGCTAGGACGGCTTGATTAAAACATTGTAGGTCTCGAAAACCCATCCCTCCTACTTTCTTCTGTGTACACAGTCCTTCCCATTTGATCCAATGCATGCGACACCCGTCCTTCTTCTGGCCCCACCAAAACCTGGAAATAATTGCTTCAATCTCTTGGCAGATACGAGCACCCTTTTCTTTCATTTCTTCTTCTACTACATTTTTTTAATGGGAACCAAGCCTTTCTAAATTCCAGGGATTCAAGTTATAAGGTCACAGCTACGTACGTACGTCTTTTTCTATAGCACATGTTGATCAAAAGCAGGACAAGGGTTCCAAAAGTGTATAAAGAATTGTGGAGTGTGTTTCATATCATTTCTGCCTCCACCTACTTCGAAAACTCCTAAAACGGGAAAGAGAATCGGCATTATAATAAATGTATATCTTGCATGGATTGCACTTCATATAATAATACAAAAGCATCTTAACCCCGCCATGCTAATTAATTAAGACAATATTGTAGCATATTGTGAGCACTATACTTTAAAAAACAGCCAGGTTCGTGAGCATTGTGGCTTTAGCCATAGTGTGTGACCAGGATAGATTGGAGTCTCCATCATCAGGAAATAAAAAAAATGGTCCTCTTGGAATTGTTCCTCTTGAACTCATAAACGTCATGTTCATTTGTCCACACACATACACAAATTTTTTGTAGAATTGGTGGCTCAATTAGTTGATTCTCTATTGCAAATCGATAAAAAATCACATGAATATGTTGACTGGAAAATAAACAATTATCGCAACTAGAATGTCTATAAAAAAAGGAGAGGCCATTTGATACTTTAGTCACTAGTCGTAATTAAGTATCAATTCAGCTTAGTAAAATTGAAATAGCCACAAGAATATTTAGATAAATATAGTAAGTTAAAAATTACATATAAACCGACGTTATAAATAATTTTTATGCTTCGTACCAATATCCTAGGCCAATCTACTTTTAAGAAACATGAACAGACCCAAACTAATTTAAGATAGTTAGCGTATTTGGCTCATAAGTTATTGCATTTTTAAGACCCGAATTCGAGAATCCTTGGTCATGAGTAGATTTGGTTTTGATGTCTGTCCTGTACCTTGTTCTTTTCACTAACTCTCAAAATCATAATACAAACAAATGGTAACAGATATAGTTTATTAATAAAGAAACAGATTAAAAGTGTAGCAAGTTGATAATAATTTAGACAAGAAGAAAAGTTTGATAAAAAATTGTCATCATAAAAGACAATACGAGCACCCCCTTTCTTTCTCCTCCTCTTCTACATGTTTTTTTTTTTTAAAATGGAAACGAGCAAGCCTTTCTAACTTGTAGGAATTCTGTCAAATTATGGTGACAGCTGTTGTAAGTTGTTGTTATTTTGGCAATCCCACATCGATGGGAAGTATGGTAAGGGTGGTATGAAAATGCTATAAAAGAAACCCCTCTCCTTCCCTTTAGTATCATCTCAAAAACTTAGAGTACAATTGTACTAAATACTCTTCTCCTAGTAAAAAGAGCAGGCCCTTTTCTAGTGGTGCTCCGGAGACGTAGGCAAAATTGGCCGAACTCCGTTATCAATTTTTGAGTGTGTTCTTTCTTTATTATTCCGCCTTTAATTTCCGCATTTGTTTATTTGTTTAGTATTCAACATTGGCCGGCGAAGCCGCTTTATCTCTTTGTTGGTCGGCTAAGCCGCCTTATCTCTTTGTTGGCTGGCAAAGCCGCCTTGTTCTATTTGTTGGCCGGCTAAGCCGCCTTTGTCGGGTATAGGTTGTGAATTATAACACTGTGCAAGTGAGTCCTGTCTAGGAGGCTGGATTTTAAGTGAACCACTGTTCCTCTCGTTCCTGGGATTTATATTGGAATGATAATTCTATCTAAGGAGATAAGCTTGGCCATCTTTCCTGGGAATTATCGAATCAGTTCAATTCACTAGTTTGTTGTAGTGGAGAAATTACCCGAATTTTCCCAACAAGTGGTAGCGGAGCCTTAGGTTCTTCCTTTGGGCTATTTGAAATTGTTGAATACTATCTTTTGATTTTGTAATGGCGGAAGCAGGTTCAAAATAGGCTACATTAGGTACACAGTCAGGAGAGATGGCTTCCACATCCAGATGGTCGAGGATCCCAGTATCTAGTTTGAAGCTTGCTGTGGAGATATTTGACGGTACCGGTCATTTTGGCTTGTGGCAGTGTGAGGTCCTTGACTCGCTATTCCAGCAGGGACTTGATGTTGCTATTGAAGAAGAAAAACCTGACGATATCAGTGACAAGGAGTAGGCCGACGTAAACAAGTTGGCATGCGGAACAATTCGATCGTGCTTGTCCAGGGAGCAGAAATATGCTTTCAAAAATGAAGTTTCTGCACACAAACTGTGGAAGGCATTGGAAGACACTTTCTTGAAGAAAAGTGGTCAAAATAAGCTTTTGATGAAGAAGAGATTGTTCTGGTTCGAGTATTGACCAGGTTCTACGATGAATGAACACATTACTCTGTTTAAAAAATTAGTAGCAGACCTGTTCAATTTGGATGTTATATTTGAAGATGAAGACTTGGCTTTGATGCTGTTATCTTCTCTTCCCGAAGAGTTCGAGCACTTGGAGACAACATTACTCCAAGGGAAGGAGAATGTATCCTTAGAGGCACTATGTTCGGTTTTGTATAGTCATGAGTTGAGACAGCAGGACAAAGTGAAGAACAAAGCACCTGCAGTAGATGAAGCCTTAGTTGCTAGAGGACGACAGCAAGGCCAGTCAAAGGGAAGAAGAGGAAGATCCAAGTCGAGAAGCAAAGTTGCCAAAGATGAGTGTGCCTTTTGTCATGAGAAAGGGCATTGGAAGAAAGACTGTCCGAAGTTGAAAAAGAAGGGAAAGACTCCACAAGATGTAAATGTTGCAGAATGCAAGAGTGATGTAGAGTCAGACACTTCTTTAGTTGCTTCACCTTCAACATCACATGTTGATGAGTGGATTTTGGATTCTGGTTGCACCTACCATATGTACCCCATTCGGGAATAGTTTTTTGACCTTGAAGAGCTCAATGGCGGGGTTGTTTTCATGGGCAATGACAATCCATGTAAAACAGTCGGGATAGGTTCAATCAAGCTGAAAAATCATGATGGATCCACTAGAATTTTGAGAGATGTTCGATATGTTCCAAAGTTGAAGAAGAATCTCATTTCTTTGGGGGCCTTAGAATCAAAAGGCCTAGTTGTCACTATCCGAGATGGAATTCTTAAAGCAACATCAGGAGCATTGGTGATGTTAAAAGGTGTGAGGAAGAATAATTTGTATTACTATCAAGGTAGTACAGTAATTGGGGCAGTTGCAGCAGTAACTTCTAGAAGCAAGAAGGATGTAGAGGCAACAAAGCTATGGCATATGCGTTTGGGATATGCTGGTGAAAAATCCATGCAGATTATTGCCAAGCAGGGATTGTTGAAAGGTACGAAGACTTGAAAATTGGAATTTTGTGAGCATTGTGTTCTGGGAAAGCAACGAAGAGTGAAGTTTGGCACTGCTATCCATGATACCAAGGGGATTTTGGACTATGTGCATTCAGATGTGTGGGGACCTGCCAAGTCTCCATCCCTTGGAGGTAGACACTATTTTGTCACTTTTATTGATGATTTTTCCAGAAGAGTGTGGGTATTTACAATGAAGAAGAAGGATGAAGTGCTTGGGATTTTCCTTAAATGAAAAACTCAGGTTGAAAACCAGACAGGAAGAAAGATTAAAGTTCTCCGAACAGACAATGGTGGAGAATATACGGGTGATCCTTTCTTGAAGATATGCCAAGATTGTGGCATAGTTAGGCACTTCACAGTCAGAAAAACACCACAGCAGAACGGGGTGTCAGAGCGTATGAACATGACATTGGTGGAGAAAGTTCGTTGTATGCTGTCTAATGCTGGGCTAGGCAGAAATTTTTGGGTTGAGGCTGTGACATATGCTCAACATCTTATTAATTGGTTGCCACATTCTGCTTTAGGTGGCAAGATCCCTTTGGAGGTATGGTCTGGGAAACGTGCTACAGATTATGATTCTTTGCGTGTGTTTGGCTTCACTGCATACTATCATGTGAATGAATCAAAGTTAGATCCACGAGCAAAGAAGGCTTTATTTATGGGTCTTAATGCTGGAGTGAAGGGATACCGTCTTTGGTGTCTAGAGGAAAAGAAGACTATTATCAGCAGGGATGTTACTTTTGATGAATCTGCCATGTTGACTAAGGTAAATCCAGAAGAAGCTGGTGGTACTTCACAACAGGTGGAGTGTGTATCAAAGCAGGTGGAGTTTGAGCCTACTATGGTGATCCCAGCTAAGAGCACCAATGGTGACTCTCCATTGACAGAGGAAGAGTGAGATGAAGAAGAGGTTCCGACCCATGAACCTACGCAGCAGTTCGAGTCAATTGCCACTAGTAGACCAAGACGAGAAAGGAGAAAACCAGAACGTCTCATTGAAACGATGGCCTATGCACCTCCAGTCGTTGATGATGTTCCTTCCACTTTTTCAGAAGCCATTCGGAGTTCTGAAAGTAGCAGTTGGAAAGAGGCAATGGAGGAGGAGATGAAATCTCTTCAGAAGAACAAAACATGGAAGTTGACACAACTACCGAAGGGAAAGAAGGCAATTGGATGAAAATGGGTATTTGCTAAGAAAGAAGGATTTCCTAACAAGAATAATGTTCATTACAAGGCAAGATTGGTGGCTAAAGTCTACACTCAGAAGGAGGAAATTGATTATAGTGAGGTATTTTCTCCAGTTGTGAAGCATTCCTCCATTAGAATTCTATTGGCCTTGGTAGCACAATTGAATTTGGAGCTAGCTCAACTTGATGTGAAGACTGCATTCTTACACGGTGACTTGAAGGAGGAAATCTATATGACTCAGCCCGATGGATACAAAGTTGCTGGTAAAGAAAATTGGGTGTGCAAACTAGACAAGTCGTTATACGGTTTGAAGCAATCACCAAGACAGTGGTACAAATGCTTTGACAAGTTTATGTTGGGTTAGAAGTACACAAGGAGTAAATACGACCATTGTGTGTATTTAAGAAGAGTACAAGATGGGTCCTACATCTATCCACTCTTATACGTTGATGATATGTTGATAGCTGCAAAGAGCCAAGTTGAAATTGACAAGTTGAAGGGTCAGTTGAGTAGGGAGTTCGAGATGAAGGATTTGGGAGAAGCCAAGAAGATTCTTGGTATGGAGATAAGCAGAGACAGAGAGGGAGGCAAGCTTTGGCTGACATAAAAAGAGTATTTGAAGAAAGTACTACAATGTTTTGGCATGAATGAAGGGTCAAAACCTGTAGGTACTCCGCTTGCTCCTCATTTGGAGCTTAGCAGCCAGTTATCTCCGCAGACAGATGAAGAACGAGAGTACATGGCAAAAGTTCCTTATGCCAATGTAGTCGGAAGCTTGATGTATGCAATGGTGTGTACGAGACCGGATATTTCACAAGCTGTTAGTGTTGTGAGTAGATACATGCATGATCCTGGCATAGGTCAATGGCAAGCTGTGAAATGGATTCTTCGGTATATCAAAGATACCGTAGACGTTGGCTTAATGTTTGAGCGGGATGAATCACTTGGTCAAGGAGTGGTTGGATATTGTGATTCTGACTATGGTGTAGATTTGGATAAGCGAAGATCGACGACGGGCTATTTGTTCACTTTAGCAAAAGCCCCAGTTAGTTGGAAGTCCACTTTACAGTCAACGGTGGCTTTGTCTACAACGGAGGCAGAGTATATGGCTATTACAGAAGCTGTGAAGGAGGCAATTTGGCTTTATGGATTGGTCAAAGACTTGGGGGTTGGTCAGAAACAACTTGTTGTATATTCTTACAGTCAGAGTGCTATTCATTTGGCGAAGAATCAAGTCTTTCACGCACGGATGAAGCACATTGATGCTCGTTATCATTTTGTGCGGGAAATTCTCGAAGAAGAGGAGATACTTCTCCAGAAAATTTTGACTACGGAGAATCCTGCAGATATGATGACCAAGGTGGTGACAAGGGCCAAGTTTGAACATTATTTAGACTTGGTCAATATCCTGCACATTTGAGTTGGCGCCAGATGGCGCAAGTTAGAAGCACCGCAGAGGCTGTTCTTTATTTGATTGAGAAGATTGGAATTGGTGGGATTACAAATAACACCAAGGTGGAGATTGTTGTAAGTTGTTGTTATTTTGGCAGTCCCACATCGATGGGAAGTGTGGTAAGGGGGTATGAAAATGCTATAAAAGAAACCCCTCTCCTTCCCATTAGTATCATCCCAAAAACTTAGAGTACATTTGTATCCTAACAATTGTACTAAATACTCTTCTCCTAGTAAAAAGAGCAGGCCCTTTTCTAGTGGTGCTCCGGAGATGTAGGCAAAATTGGCCGAACTCCGTTATCAATTTTTGAGTGTGTTCTTTCTTTATTATTCCGCCTTTAATTTCCGCATTTGTTTATTTGTTTAGTATTCAACATTGGCCGGCGAAGCCGCCTTATCTCTTTGTTCGCCGGCTAAGCCACCTTATCTCTTTGTTGGCTGGCAAAGCCGCCTTGTTGTATTTGTTAGCCGGCTAAGCCGCCTTTGTCGGGTATAGGTTGTGAATTATAACACTGTGCAAATAAGTCCTGTCTAGGAGGCTGGATTTTAAGTGAATCACTGTTCCTCCAGTCTTTCTTAGAGATTTATCTTGGAATGATAATTCTGTCTAAGGAGATAGGCTATGCCATCTTTCCTGGAAATTATCGAATCAGTTCAATTCACTAGTTTGTTGTAATGGAAAAATTACCAAAGTTTTCCCAACAACAGCTACGTACGTGTCTTTTTCTATAGCGTACATGTCGATCAAAAGCATGACAAGGGTTCCAGAAACACCTATAAAGTATTGTGGCCATGGGGGTGTTTTATATCATATCTGCCTCTACCTACCTCGAAAACTCCTAAAATGGGAAAGAAAATGGCATTATAATATGACAATATATATATATATATCTAGTATAGAGGTTTATCGCTTTAGCATCATAATGGGAGTATGTAACAAAATTTGCTAGATTTATCAGCTTTATCGCTTTAGCCCATATTGGTTGGGTTGAATGAATCATCATGTGCTCTAAAATAATGTTAATCTGGAACATGCATTTTTTATAGTGATGAACACCATGCATGCTCACCTCTCCATACAGATATATATTTTATATAGAGATGGTAGATAAAGCACATATATTCGAAACAAGATAGTGGAGCGCGATTAACATGGAGTGCAGATATCGTCTCCCATAATATAATTGCGAATTGATATAAGATAACGGGAGAAAGAAACATTTATTGTCTACAAGGAAAATTTAAAAAACTGATACATCAGCCACCTTGATTAAATTGTCTCTTTATACCTTTAAAGTTTAAAATTCATGATGTTCTAAGTGTTACCCATGACATATCGATTGATGCTGAAAGGAAAGCTACTTTTTACTAAGTTTTATCCAAAAGGAAAGTTACTTTTTATTAATTTTATCCAAAAGGTGGCTCTCATCAGACTCGGATCATCTTTAGGTGATTGAAAATTCGGGTATTTCTATCAAGCCAAATACTTGTCCACAAGGTGGCTAGGAAAAAAAAAAAAAAAAGGTGGCAGAACAAATAATGACCTAGGAAGAGAAATTATGACTCTTTAATTTTAAGGTCAAAACGTGCATTGCAGTAATTATAAGAAGGATTGAAGAGTTACAAGACAACACCATTTGACACCCAATATACCAAATTAAATGTATTCCAAGTCCGCCATGAGAAGATACAATGTAGCAGAAAATGCTCTATAACAGCTTGTGCCTAGCTGGGGATGTAGTCTAAATGGTATAGCCAAAATCAAAATCTACTGCATGCTAACTAGAAGAGAGTTTCTTTTGTAGGTGCTCTTCGTTCTTCTGACAGGTAACAAAGAAACTATGCCAATATTGATTTGGTGCATGAATTTATATTAACAGCTTTCTTTTTTTTCTCTTACCCCCATCATTTCCTAAGCCAGCCAAATTTTCAAGGACATCAATAGACTTTAACTGATGTGGGATTGTTGTTTCGGTGTCTTAAATTCTAATGGATCGTGCTTGTGGCTCCGTTTGTGAACCTATTTAATTACTATGTAATTATGTTGAGACCGATGCAGCCGTACTCAGTCATAGAGTGTCTTATGTTTACAAAGAGAGATAGCAAAAATGTACCCCTCCACCCTGATTCAGCTTATCAAAACCCACAAGTTCATCTTTCTTTCTATTGGGGACGGAAGAAAGAAACAGGTTCAAACTAGCTAGATCGCATAAGTGCCATTCCTGTACCCAGGACAAGTTCCCAAAAGACCACAAGGAACCTGGCTAGTGATAGTAAACCCCCAGGGTAACGTTCGGCCGGCCTTTGGTAGCCAATCGGTGGCAACCAGAAACACTTCGTACCTCCCATGGCAAATGCCAAGGGCCGTGTCAGATCTAGACCGTAACAGAGGAGTACTCTATTCGTTTCTTCATTCTTTGAATGAATTGGGAAAGATGGCCAAAAGCTAGCAACTGTTAGAGGGTTCATAAACCAGCTCAAATTTATATGTGTATACATATAGAAAACATCTTAATCGACTTGCCTCTCCTTAAGCCAGATCTCAGGTCCAAGTCTTGCGTGTATGCAGGAAATTCTCATTGAGAGACTCACCTACCACAATTAGGTACGAAACCGGGTGGAATTCGGATTAATCGGAGCAAAGCTTTGGATACCGGAGGAAAACAAAAGAAAAAAGGAAAAGCATATGTAGCATATTCTGAGCATTATACTTTAAAAAACAGCCAGCCTCATGAGCATTGTCGCTTTAGCCAGTGTGACCAGGATAGATTGGAATCTCCATCACCAGGAATATAAAACGGCTCATATGGAGGAAATGTTCCTCTAAAACTCTTGAACGTCATGGTTCATTTGTCCACACACACACATAATTGTAGAGTTTGTGGCTCAACCAGTTAATTTTTATTGCAAATCCATACAAAATCACATGAATATGTTGACTGGAAAAAAAAAAAATTATCTATTGTAACTACGATCAAACCTTACACAAGAATGAATTTCTAAAGATAATTCATCTAAAAAAATCACTCATGTCTGTCTAGTAGCATTTTCCCTATAAAAACCCATGAATCCATCCTAACATTACCACCCATAACCATCCCCAAGAACCAAAATGAAGTTCCTTTCTCTACTCTTGCTCTCCCTACTAACCCTCCAGTCCCTAAAGTACACATCCGCTGCCTGCCATGTCGATGATGAAACCGGTCTTCTGGCATTCAAATCCGGTATCACCCATGACCCGGCCGGCATGCTAAGCTCATGGAATCCGGGTACGGATTGTTGCCAGTGGACCGGTATAAATTGCAACGAAAACAACCGGGTCATATCCATATTTCTACGATCAAGGCAGACCACCCCAAATGTTTTCTTAACGGGTACAATATCACCATCTCTGGTAAAAATCCAAAACCTTGAAAACATTTACTTTTCCTATCTGAGAAACCTTACTGGTAACTTCCCGGATTTCTTATCCGGATTGCCGAAACTGAACCATCTTGTAATAGAATACACCCAACTTTCAGGTGAGTTACCCACCAGCATAGCCAAGTTCACCCAACTTGAACAGTTGATCTTGGAAGGTAACCAGTTGACTGGTCCAATACCTAGTTCAATATCGGAGTTAACCCAGTTGAGTTGGATTGGTCTTTCCAGGAATTCCCTCACTGGCACAATACCACCTTCCATTGCCAAACTCACCAAGTTAGATATCCTGGAATTGAACGACAACCAACTCACTGGTACCATCCCTGATGTTTTCACTGCATTCACTCACTTCACTACTCTTGATCTTTCACACAACAAATTGTATGGGGCTATACCACCTTCATTATCATCAATAGCACCAAGTTTGGTCCATCTTTATCTAGGCCACAATGAACTATCAGGAAACATCCCAGAGTTTCTTGGTAAATTTAAGGAACTTGAAATACTTGATCTTTCATCGAACAAGCTCACAGGATCCGTCCCGAAAACCTTTTCGAGGCTCAGAAAGTTATTCGATCTTGACCTGTCCCGTAACTCTCTGGTAGGTCCATTTCCCACTCTGAATTTGAAAGGCATTGTCTCAGTTGATTTGTCTTACAATAACTTCCAGCTCAAGCAAGTACCAAGCTGGATCACTTCATCTCCTGATGTCACCTCTATCAAGCTAGCAAAATGTGGGCTAAAATTTGATCTGGGAAGTTTGAAGATTCCTGATAGCCTCAGGCGCTTGGATCTTTCGAACAACTTAATTTCTGGTAAGGTGCCAGAGGCAGTTTCTGGGCTGGAAAGTTTGGATGTGAGCTATAATCACCTCTGTGGGAAGCTTCCACCAACCCAGTTTCCTGCTAGTGCCTTTGTGGGAAATGACTGCCTTTGTGGTTCTCCACTGCCGCCCTGCAAAGCTTGGTCCAAGGAGTAATAATAATGCGACAACAGATGTGAAGTGATGTTAAAGAATCCAAGAAGGAACTGCAGTTGGTAGAATAAGTGAGCGTTTGGGATTTGGTTAACTTGAAATTGGACTGTAATTCTGTTGTGTTTCTTGTGTTTGGACTACTCATGTTGGAGAAGGAAATGTATTTACTGTGTTTCCTTTTTTTCCATTTCATTTCTGTTTTCCACTACGCAATGACAGATTTGAATAACTGATGGAAGTAAACTCCATCGAAAAATCTGAGGTGCTTCTCGTTTAATTTTTGTTCACGATTATATGTTTGGAAGAGCGATTAGGTTCCTTACCTTTGCTTCCACAATGCATTGTCCATGGAGTTTTAACTGGAATGGCAAACATTGTGTTTTAGGTAAACACAGCAACTTTGAATTGTTTTATGGCTATCCCTCTATCGATGAATCGTCTGTGTCAGCTCTATTATGAGTACCTAGTACCTACCATGATTTTTATTGTTCAAATTCTTATAAACTATGCAATTTAATAAAAATTAGGATCACCTGTCGCCTGAAAATGTTTGATATGGCTCCTAGAGTATTGTCCTACAAAGAAAAGAAAAGTTGGGTGTTGAATAATATCATAGAAGGCATGCCACTAGCCACACATTGAGCAGGGTACGTAGAATTTATCACGCGTTGTGTGATTAATTCGGGACATGCTGATGCTCACTTCGGTCATTTCTATAATTGAGAGAATAGTGGTGAATTTGAACTCTTGCAAGCCACTATATGTATTTGATAAGGGTCCTCAACTATTGTGTATTTATAAACAAAGTTGTAAAATATAAAGTGAGATATGTTTTTTTAGTCTCATATTCTCAAATACAACTCCTATTTATACAATTCCTATGGTTAGTATCAAATCACTCAATCAATTAGTGAATCACTCACTCAATCACTCTAGAATCAATCAACAAATAACAAAATATCCTCTAGTAAAGTTTTCAACAAAAACCCTATATCACTCAACCTAATTAGTTTGGATAGTATTAGAAAAACAATGACTAAATATCTATTATGTCAATGTAATAATTACTACCTCCCTTCCATTTTAATTGCACACAAATTAAGAAAGATAATTAATAGCCTCAAATCTAGGATTATTTGTCTAATTTATCCTTATTTTACTTTTAATAAAATTAAACAACCTAGATGTAATTGCTATGTGAAGTTAAGGATAAATATGAAAAAAACTTAAATTAATACTCATTGAGAATTGTAAAGCATCAAAATTTTTTTGAACAAATTTTTTCCCCTCAAACCTCATTTAATTCGGAATGGAGGGAGTAATGAATAAACTAGCCGTCTATGTTTGACCATATTCGCCTACCCGTCTCAGCTTCCCAAGATGGGGTGTTGCAAGAATCACGATGCTTAAAAGGAATAATTGTTCACATGAATTTGTGTGTTTTCTTTTTTGTTTTTGATGGGAACATGAATTTGTTCATTTCCATGTCATGTGGCTACATTTTCGACAAAGAAGTGGTTACTGCCACAAAAGAAATGGGGACGCGTGATGGCTCACCTGCAACGCAAAGAGCTGGTAATTCATGTCTCATGTCTCTTAATTTTTTTTTGTCGAAAGTTAAATATCATTAATTATAACATAAAATACACTTGGATAGATGCTAGAGTTGGTAGCTCTAGGACTCCAAGAAAATTACAAATACTCAAATAAGAAGAACATAACACAGTGAACATATAGGAGAGACTAAACAATCTAACAAACCGAAGTAAATACTGATACCGGTCTTCCGTGGAGCTAATCTGCAAGGACTTAGAAGATTTGAGTGTGGCCCAAAAAGCCACAGGTTGTCGGGGAAGTAAGAAAGCGTTCTTCACGAAGAAGGGTCCTGTAGATGACAGGATACACAATCTAAACAACTTTTGGAAAGAAAAGTCGTTCCCATAGGCCGAACCCAACGGCACTCTTGAATCAAAACTAACGGCTCTTACAGAGGGAAACCACCCAAAGAAGACATTAACAACGGGATGAAAGAGACGTGAGAACTCCCACCCGTATACTAAAACTTCACCATAATGCTTCGCTTCGCCTCCCACTCGAAGTAAATCACCAACACGAGAACAAGATTCTCCCATCCGTGACTTGCTTACCGGAAAGCTTGACCTTGCCCATGGGAAGAACAAAATACTCTCACAAGGAGAAACACTCTCACAAGGAGAACAACTCTCACAATGAGAACAACTTTTATTCCCATATAAGGGTATTAGATCTACAACAATACTAAAAGAGTAAGAAAATGAAATAGATAAGTGGGGGGGTTCACCATGGATGGTGAAGGAACCATCCATGGCAACCCCCATTTTGAATTTTGAAGGAGAGAAAAACTAGAGAGAAGGAGGAGTCTGTCTCACTAGAATTTGAAATTTGAAAATAAACTCTCATGTCTCTTAATTTAGACAATTAAAGATGTCTCTATTGAACGTGGTAAACAGCAGGCAAGCAGTAATCGTCAGGATAAGCTACTCTTTTCTTTTTCTTACTATGATAATAATAAAAGCCATAATGATATGGGTTTCTTTAACCTAGGTAGGGCAAAAGCCAAAGATTGTGAAAACAGATAAAGGGACAAGCTCAGCTGCGCTGGCCCAACGTTAGTAGTAGTATATATATATATATATATATATTTTTTTTGATTACAAGCCTAAGGCTACCCAAATACCCCAACCCTCCCACACCAAAGTTTGAACCCTGGTGGCCTTAGCCAAAGTGAAGGTCTTCATGCCACTGAACTACACTAGTAGTAGTATATAGATAAACGATTTGAGGCAACCCGATGAAAGCACATGCCAGATTTATTGGGGCTTGTTTCATCATTATAGCTTCAAGTGGGAGCTTTGGAATATTTGGATCTATTTTTTTTCACATGCAGTACATACATTATTGCTTCAAATCGGACTTGCATCGCATACTTAATTGTTATGTGTGAGTTTCTTAATAAAAATTGAGACTTTCTTAAATAGAATTTAATAACCGAACCTACATTGCTAGAAGTGGTAGTCATTAAGTTGTACATAAGATGTATTCTCTCAGTCCCTCTGCATATATGTGGACTCGAATTCAAGATCTTATTTAAGCGGAACCAAATCGTTTATCACTTACACCAACTCTGCTAGAGAGAGAGATGCTATTTATATGATACTTTTAGTATCTCGACTTTGTTCCTATATGTTTTTTTATGCTATACGTTCCTATATGTTGATTACACGTACTTTTGGTAGTACTTATCTAGACGCTTGGGGCTCCTATTGGGGCACTTGGAGTTACATGCCCATTAGCTCTGCTATTTGGGCTCCTTAACTGGACTTAACAATAATTTCTGAAAAAATTAGTTCATAAATATGAAGCATTCCAGGTTAGATTTCTAATTATTAAACTAAAAGTACTCATTGAAGAAATATATTATACTTGATATCACCAATAAAAAATATATTAATTATACTTTAGAAGAAAAAGAAAGAGAAACCTTACAAATGATTTGTTTAATCTAATCCCAACCCCACTCTAAACCTGATTCAAACCAGGACTCTTTGGATGAAACCAAAATAGAATGCATCTTACAAACTTGACCAATGGTCATGGTGATTCAATCCCACACCACACCCACATACATATAAAAATATACTACATAAAAAAACACATAATATGCATATTATCCATGTGCTCATACTCATACCCTGAGAGGTCAAGTGGGATAGATTGCGTTGGTTGGTCGTCCGGATAATTCTTATTTTAATGCACAATAGGTTCAAAAACTTTCATGCCCATCTGCAATATAACCCAGCTGTGCCACTTCTCTTCCATATTCATTCCATTTCAACTGACATTTCCATATTCTACAATGAAGTTGCTCTCCATAGTACTCATCCTCTCTATACTCATAACCCTACACTCTTTCAAGCTCATATCAGCTGCCTGCCACCCAGATGATTTAGCCGGTCTCCTGGCTTTCAAATCGGGCATCACCCATGACCCGTCGGGCATGCTTAGTGACTGGAAGCCCGGTACAGATTGCTGCAAATGGAAAGATGTATATTGCAAGACCAAGAGCCGGGTGACAAGCATTTCCCTATATGGGTCCTCCAGCGACCCGGATGCCTTCTTGACGGGTACAATCTCGCCCTCCCTCGTAAAACTCCAGTTCCTTGTTGATCTTAGTTTTAACAACCTTAAAAACCTCACCGGTCCATTCCCAGATTTCATATTTGGATTACCAAAACTGAAGTATCTGTTAATCACCAACAGTAAGCTTTCGGGTCAACTACCCACCAACATAACCAATTTAACCCAACTTGAGCAACTGGCCTTGGACGGGAACCGGTTCACTGGTCCTATACCAGATTCAATATCCACGTTAACAAAGCTGACTTATCTTAATTTAGCCGGGAACTTCTTCACTGGCTCAATACCACTTGGGATTGGCAAGCTAAAGAAGTTGAAAGACTTGTATCTACAACATAACCAACTTTCAGGTACCATTCCTGATGTCTTGTCCACACTCAAAAAACTTTCCGTTCTTGATCTTTCACACAACAAACATCATGGTCCCATACCATCTTCATTCTATTCACTGGCACCAAACCTGGACGTGATGGTACTATCTCATAACCAACTTACAGGAAATATTCCTGATTTTCTTGGTAAATTTGAGACACTGGGAATACTTGATCTTTCGTGCAACAATTTCACAGGGACATTGCCAAGCACCTTTTCCTCCCTTCCACTAAACAGGCTTAACCTATCACATAACTCCCTTGTGGGTTCCTTTCCTACAATGAATGCGCAGTTTATGGAACTCGATTTGTCTTATAACAACTTCCAGCTCAAGGGAATACCAAGTTCTGCCACTTCATCGGACATCCTTCGTTTTGTGAAGCTTGCCAAATGTGGGATCAGGATGAACTTGGACGACTGGAACCCTAAGGATCCATCTTTCATTGAGGAGATTGATCTTTCAGATAACGAAATATCAGGCAGTCCTGAACGTTTACTTAACAATACAAGAAGTTTGGTTGGTTTATGGAGTTCAGGAAACCAGCTAAAGTTTGATCTTGGGAGTTTGAGAATCCCTAATAATCTAGAGCATCTGGATTTGTCAAGGAACTTGATCTTTGGGAAGGTTCCCGCGGTTGTTTCCGGGCTGAAGAGCTTGAATTTGAGTAATAATCATCTCTGTGGGAAGCTACCGGCGACAAAGTTTCCTGAGAGTGCCTTTGCGGGAAATGACTGCCTTTGTGGCTCTCCATTACAGCCCTGCAAAGCTTGGTCTAGAGGTGTAATAATGCGACAACAGATGTGAAATGATGTTAAAGAATCCAGGAAGGAATTGCAGCCGGTAGAATAAATTAGCTAACAAAAGAATTCCAGTTTGGGATTTGGTTTGTAATAACTTGAAGTTGGACGACTGCAATTCTGTTTGTATTTCTTGTCATGTTTGTTTCGACTAGTGTTGTTGGATATTGAAATATATTTTAGTGCGTTATCCTTATTCCTATTCAATGTGATTTTCCACCTCAGTGTGACAAATTTTAATAACTGATATAAGAAATAAGAAAAAGTTGAGGTGTTTCACGTTTGATTTCAATCGATCCGATCGTAGAGGTATTAGTCGAATTCCTGCCAAGCTATTTCAAGATAGCTCAGCGTGTGAAGAATACATGGTCATAAGATATGTATTGTAGATAACATTGGTTCATACAATTCTTCAATGTATTCTATCTCTTGTAACAGATATCAGTGGATATATATAAACAACAGGAATGCTAAGGAGTTGGTAGATTCATGTCCCATAATTGTTGTTAACTTAGAGAATTAGATGTGTCTATTTGAAAACACCAAATAGGTATGCAGGCAGCAATTGTCAGGATAAGATTCTCATTTCCTTCTTTTACTTAATATTACAATAATAAAAGCCAGAGAGACATGGGTTTCATTAACGTCCTAGATCAGGTAAAAGCCAGAGATGGTAAAATTGTGGAAAACAGATAGAATAAAACTCTGCTGCTCTGGATCAACTATTTCAGGTAAGACCAAGAAAGCATGGAGCACATGTCAGATTTATTGGGGCGTGTTTCATCATCATAGCTTCACGTGGAATGGGAGAAGTGTAACTCATCAATACATTTAAATAATACTACTAACTTAAATTTTATAAGATGTATCATTTACATTAAAAAAAACTTTAGAAAGCTGTCAGAATTCGAATCTCTTAGTTACTCTATTTTTTCTTTTGAATCCTGTCGTCCTCTCGTCTCTGTTCTTTCTCTTCTCCTTCGATTCTTCTGTAATTCTACCTTAAAATCCTCTCAATACCCAACTTCACTCATAACACTTCGTGAAGGCTACCTAGTGATGGTTACAATTTTAGTTCTTCCCGACCTAGAATAGTTCTTTCTTGCATAGATCCTTTTACGTGCTTTTGGTAATATTTATATGTATTCTCTATTGGACAAAAATATATCAGTCATCAAGTACGTAAATGATTTGGGCTCGTGAAATCCAAAAAGCTTTGGGATTATATTCTCTCAATCCCTTTATATAAGATCTTTAAGATATTTCTACAATCCTTATAAAAAATTAAATAAGTATAGTTTTATCAAATTTTATTATTCTGTATCAATTTGTTCATCCTATTGTCCCAACAACAAAGGATTGAAGTAGTGATTATATCAAGTTGTTTTAATTAACTAAACAAGGATAAATATAAAAAGGTTATACCCATTGGTGGAGTGTCTTTTTTATTTAAGTTCACATTGTAAGTTTCCCTAGGCTATATGACAATCATATACAAGCAAAAGATGCAGCGGAAGCAAAGGAAACTTAGCCAAGAACCACATGTGAAGCATATAAACCGTATAACAAAATTTCATATCTTGTTCGGTTGAGGTCTTTCACCCAACTGCTGGAACGAATCATCTAGACCAAGACTAAGGCTGGAACGAATCAGTTAGAGCAAGAAGAAGACCTGCTCCTCTATGGTATCCACACGAACCGTGATCGGCTTCGAATCGTCACACGAATCAAGCCTCGAGCACTCCCACTTGATGTGCTAGCAACAAAGGTAGGAGCTAGTGTGTGTTTGGGATGTTTTGGAGTGCTTAGGCTCTTGCTTCTTTCACAAAGAAGAAGAACTGAAGAGAGGTGTTTTTCACAGAGTTTTGGGGCTGCCAAAACGTGGTCAAGAGGCTGAGAATGAGGTGAATGATCTGATCACCAAACACCTTCACCACACCCACTCATTGTCCACATTAGTTTAGTCTATTGGCCAACATGGTGGACCAATGGTGATGATCATTACCACAATTGTCTCCCACTAATCCCATCAGACCTAACACCTCCACCTAAGCATGTCTCATCAATAATTCTGATAATTATTGATGCCAAAACTGGCCCTAGTTCAACCATGGTCCAACCACAGTTAAACCACGGTCCAACCACACCCGATCCAACCACACCTGGTCCAACCATGGTCCAACCACGGTTCAACCACCTGCCCGAATCAACGGTTCTATGTGTGTGACCCTGTAGGCACTTGTAACGTCCGACAATAATTGTAAAATCTCATTTTACAATTATAAGCAAAGAGCGGCGTCTAGCAACACATCATTGCTACCCGAACGACAAGATCAGTACTGATTCTTTATGCCTCGGAATATGTCATCATCCCTTCGTCCCTTTATCAAGATTAAACCGAGACATGGAATATGTCAATCTCGTATATGTTTAATCTCGGTTTCTTGATCCTCGAGTTAACTGTGTAAAACGGATACCAATGATATCAACATATCATAATCCGAGCACGGCCGTGCATTTACAGTTCAACTCTATCAAGAAACCATCCGATAATATACCCGTTATATGGGTTGGACGAATCCCCTCTTGATCAATCAAAACCCACTACATACTCGGCATATACCCGATGATTACCCTTATGTCCACCCAGTTACGGGTGACTAGGAATAATATCAAAGTACATGATTCATATGTTGGATACCTTGACGATCTCAGGTCGGAGGACAATCACATCTATAAGAACCACTAATGACATACATATAACGTTCCATGTAGTGTTCTTATGTGGGTCGGTCCAGTCCACAAGTTCTCCAACTTGTACCCGTATGTAGAATTCATATCACATATAAATTCTCAACATACGCTAGTCTTAACTTATTATTACAACCCATCCGTAATAATAACCGACTAGGGACATTTAAGAATATACATATCAAATATATATATATACTAGGGTTATAAGTATGTGCAAGCGTTTATCTCATAAACGATACTTATTGGAATAACCTTAAAGTGTATGTACATGACTATAAATAAACATCCATGATTGGCTTTTGTGCATATTACTAACAATCTCCCACTTGCACTAAAGCCAATCATCCATGTATCTTATACATGTGGATCTAGCATGACCATCATGCTTCAGTTGCATGAGAAGATTAGACAATGTATCTTCTACATTGTTCCCAGAAGGAACTATACACAGCCTTAGTTGTAGAGTCGGTAGCTGTTCTTGCTTGGAACTCTTCCAGCTCACAGTACCACCTCCAAGACAAAACACATATCCTTATTGCGATCTAAAATCATCCCTGTCAGTTTGGAAGCTGGCATCTTTGTAACACTTTACAACAAGCCCATCAACGCTTCCGTAAACCAGGAATGCATCCTTAGTGCTTCTCAAGTACTTAAGGATATTTAACCGTTATCCAGTGACTTTCACCGGGATCAGATTGGCATCTGCTTGTGACACTCAAAAGCATAAGTGACATCCGGCCAAGTACATTGCATGGCATACATGATAGATCCTATTGCAAACGCATAAGGAATCTAACCCATCCGCTCTCTCTCCTTAGTCATACTAGGATACAGATTCTTTGAGAGAGCTATGCCATGTGACATGGGCAAGAAACCGTTCTTGGTATCTTTGCATGCTAAACCTCTTTAGCATCCTGTCAATATATGTACTCTGACTTAGCCCGAGAAGCCTTTTGGATCTATCTCTATAGATCTTTATGCCTAACACTTAGGCAGCTCCTCCTAAGTCCTTCATTGAGAAATTCTTTCCTAACCAAGTCTTTACAGACTTTAGTGTCGGAGTGTCATTCCCAATAAGTAGGATGTCGTCAACATACAATCAACAAGAAAACAATAGTGCTCCCACTAACCTTCTTGTAAACACATGAATCATCTTCACTTTTAATGAATCCAAACTCTTTGATTACTTCATTAAAACGAAGATTCCAACTCCTAGAAGCTTGCTTTAGTCCACAAATGGACATTTGCAACTTGCATACTATATCTCATAGTCATGGCATCCAGCTATAGCCAATAGAATTCGGATAGATTTAACTATGGAGACTGGTGTGAAGGTTTCATCATAGTCAATACCATGAACTAGCTTGAAACCTTTCGCAACCAATTACCCTTAAAGGTAATCACATTACCATCCATGTCGGTCTTTCACAAAGACCCACTTGCACCCTATAGGTTTTACCCTTTCAGGTGGATCAAACAAGGTCCATACCTTATTTTGATACATGGATTCCACTTTCGAATTCATAGCTTCAAGCCACTTCTTGGAGTCTAAACCCGTAATGATCAGCTGATAGGAAGTGAGCTCATCCTGACTTATGAGCATCACATCTCCAATATGAGTTATGAGAAATCCATATTTCTCAAGCTCATACTGAGTCCTATCCGACCTACGCGGTCCATGTGTTTTCGGTACAGGATTCTCAACCACAACAACTTGCGGATCCTGTCCTTTGTTCCATCTCAGCCTCTTTATCTCGAACTTCTTCGAGTTCTATTATCCTCCCACTGATTTTTCTAGAAATAAACACTCTTTCTAGAAAACAGTAGTCTGAGCCACAAACACTTTGTGCTCTATGAGATTATAGAAATAATACATTTAAGGTATCATACAAAAGGCACTTGTCGGATTTAGGGTCGAGTTTATCCGATGCTTCACGTCTCACGTAAGCATGACAACCCTAAACGCTCATAAAAGACAAGTTGGGACGCTTCCCAGTCCATATTTCATATGGTGTCTTTTGACCGATATAGATGGAACACGGTTAAGTGTAAATACAGCACTCAATAATACATGTCCACAAAAGGAAGAAGAAAGGCTAGCTTGACTCATCATAGAACGAACCAAGTCCAACAAGGTTCCATTCCTCCTTTCGGATACAACATTTCATGGAGGTGTATCCGGTGGAGTGAGTTGTGATACTATACCACAACCCTTTAGATGATCAAGAAGCTCTCGGTCTAAGTATTCACCGCCTCGATCTGATCGAAGTATCTTAATACTTTTCCGAGTCGATTCTATACTTCATTCTTGAATTCTTTGAACTTTTCAAAGGATTCTGACTTGTGTCTCATTAGATCCACATAGCCGTATCTACTGAAGTCATCAATAAATGTAATGAAGTATTGAAAACCACCTCTAGCCTGTGTAGACATAGGTCCGCATACAACAGTATGTATTAGACCTACCAAGTCCTAGGCTCTTCACTTTTACCCGTAAAGGAAGCCTTAGTCATTTTGCCTAATAAACATGACTCATATGTCTCATATGATTCAAAATCAAGTGAGTCTAAAATCCAACTTAATGGAGTTTAGGAATACGAGTCTCGTTTATATGGGCCAACCGACTATGCCAGAGATAGGTTCCACTAGAATCATGTAATCTAACCTTCTTCGTATTAATATTATAGATAGGCGTCACTAGGTTTAGATCATACAAACCATCGTTTAAAATGCACCATCATAATCAATTTCATTGAAATAAATAGAACAACAATTGTTCTTTATTAACAATAAAAAACTTTTCTTGTCCATACAAGACACAGAAATCAAATTCCTGGTTATGGTAGGCACATAATAACAATTGTCCAGTTCTAAAACCAAACCATTCGGTAACGATAGATAGAAAGTCCCTACGGCTAATGTAGCAACTCTTGCTCCAATTCCGAAGCGTAGGTTTATCTCATCCTTAGCCAATCTCTCACTCTTTCTTTGTTCCTTTACATTTCTTCAAATGTGAGAACCACATCCGGTATCTTATACCCACGATGCAGAGGTAGAGATATTAGCCTCTATAACAAAATACCTGAAGCGGAAGTCTCACTTCCCTTCTGCTTCTTTACCTCTTCAAGGTAAACAGGGCAGTTGCGTATCTAATGGCCTGGTTTGTTGCAACAGAAACAATTTCCTTCTTTGCAACACCACCCTTGGATTTCAGCACATCAGAATAAGAAGATGCACAAGCACCAAACCTTTTGGTACATTACTTCTTCTTCTCTAACTTTGCTTTACCCTTTCCTTTTCAAAGGAAACCAAGATCCCTAAGGCTCTCAATGTATCTAATCATCTTGAGCACATGAGGTCTAACGGGTGATAACT
>JAKUCV010003176.1:0-42494 GCA_028386065.3 Turnera subulata | reverse complement strand
TTTTTCTACACTGATTTTATTATTATTTTATTTTCCGCTGCATGATAATTAATTCGAGATGTCATAAATGTTCTACCTTTATATCGGTATTTGCCAGAGTTCGATTTTGAGATGTTATGTCGGCGTGATGCCGTGATGGCTTACTACTTGTTAAGCCGGTTAATTTCATTTACTTTTATGACATCTCGTGGTTAATACATTTTCATGGAAAATGTTTGCATACCGAAGCATCGGTTTTTGTACCCCGGGTTTTCAAGAGTATTTTGGTAACTCTTTTTCATTTGATTATTTTATTTTATCAAATTGGGGGTACGGGCTTCCACATTTTACCCATTATAGCACGTTAACTGTTGTAGTGTTGACACGTGTTATATAAGGCCCGCAAGTAACTTTTTTTAACTTTACTTCTATTTTTCATTTTCCTTCTCCATAATTTAATTTCTTAATTTTTTAAAAAATTAAAATAAATTAGTTTTATATAATAATAAAAAGTAAATAAATCGTCAAAAAACATGTGTTGAATTTTTATTTACTTGTCTTCTATTTTAAATTTTTAAATTCCTTTTTTTGAATAAGTAAATTATTTCTTTTTTCTTCACTATAATTTTACCAAAAGTATGGTAAGAGATGTGCTGAATCTTTATTTACTTATCTTCTATTTTAAATTTTTAAATGATAACTCTTACCAGATGACTTTTCTTTTTTTTCTAATATCGTATATAGCTTTTATCTCCCTTTTGACTCATTCCCATCCAAAAAAACCAACTCAACAATCAACACTACACAGGAACCGAATCCAAATCTAAAATCCATCCCTAATTTCATCTCCATCCTACCAAATCATCATCATCAGCCCACCTATTCTTCTGCCGCATCCAAGATCTGGGACAAAGATGAATTCAAAAAGGAAATAACACACGTAGCCTTTGGAAGCAACAACAAAAGCCTCCAATTAATATAATAAACGCCTTTATTTTTTTCTTCCACAAAACCAAATTTCCTCATCCTATACCTAAATCTAACAAAAAAATCCTGGTGCATGGCTGAAGACACGACCACCCAAAACCTAAACTCACACACAACTCACTATGCATTCTTCCACATGTCCTCCGGTGTCAACCCTCCCCTCCCCTGCCGCCTCCTCCTCCCCCTTCTTTGCAGCAAAACGCACCTCGCCGCCGTGACCGGGACTCAATAGAGAGAGTTGGGATTTGTTGGTGATGGAGCGTCCACCTATCTCCTGATCAAGCTATTGGAGTATGATCCAGTGTCGGATCTTAATGAGGAGGATGGATTGGCGGCAGTAATCCCAGAGAGAAAACAAGTGGGCATTAGTTGGAGGAGGGGAAAACAAAATGATAAATCAAAGAGGGGGAGGGAGTACAAAACAGATCTGCCAAAAAAAGTGATCATAAGTGTGTTTGGATTCAAAAATTAGTGAAAAATTGTAAAACTAAAAGAAAGAGAGAGTGCGAGTGGTAGGCGGTGGTTAAGGGTTGATGTTAGGGTGGTGGGCAGTGGTTAGGGGTTGATGTCGGGGTGTTGGTTTCTTTCACATTGTGGTTGATCAACTTGTTAGATTTTTCTTTCCCGAAAACCTGTTTGTTAAGATCTGTTGGGTAATTACTTATTTTGGTAAAGATAATTACTAGGTGGTGTAAAGATAATCAGAAAATTGTTTTTTTTTCAAACAAAAAGATTTAGTTATTTAAAAAAAAACCTTAAAAACCGAAATTGAATTTTAGAAGGATCTGAGTTTTGAAAAAATAAAATTGATTAAAAAAATAGACTGCGTGTGGGGCCTACCAAACACGTGTCTGCACCATAGCTACTCACCGGCTATAGAGAGTAAAATGGACAACATGTCCCAGTCAATCAAGAGTCAAGGGACACCATGAGTGAAAAAAAACGAATAGGGACAATAAATACAAATTCGATTAAGTGGAGGGACACGAAAAACTTTTTTACCGATAGCCAAGATTCAATGAAAAACGTAAGTGCTTATAGATGTCTTCTAATTATTTGGTTATTAACATGAATCACCATACAAATTAAGGATTAATAAAATTTTAGAACTAATTATATTAAACTAATTGTCATGAGATTAACATATTTGATGATTCAATGATGTTTGTATAACTAACATTTTTTTAATTGGGAAGAGATAAAATATTCCGTAATACACCCTATCATGTATCCATTAGGAAACTCTAATGGTTAATCAATAGGTGCCGCGTTATTAAATATGACCTAATATTACGTGTGCCACATAAAAGAAAAATATTCTTATATTCTCATAGCGCATATGATATTATCAATTTAATAGTCAAATAACATGCAAACTAATCAAAATGATCACCAGAAAATCAATAAGAAAAAACTAATAAGAATTATAGCAGTTCTATGTTAATTATTTGCAACACAATTCATTTAATGCATCACATATTAATTCCATATTTATTATATCATAAAATAGAATCAAAACTTAATGGTCCAACCTTATGCCTTCATCAAATACCAATTTTATCTGCATCCTCATATATACTATCATAGATGCAAACAAACATATTAAGACATAATTAATAAATAAATATTAAAAAAATTCATAAAGAGCTCCAAGTGTCAATAATATCATAACGATCAATCACAAATTGGTTTTTCAATTGCATCCATCTGTTCAGTTAACACTCTTTCTTTCGGAATTTCTTCTTTGATGATAAAGTATTTTTATCTCCCATATGTTGTGTTCCTTTCAAATACTTATCTTTTTTAAAAAAGAAGATTGTTGCAGCATTATCAAAGGAAAGAGGCTTGGCAATAGCGTTGACAATCCCAAGCCCTAAAATAAAATTTCACATCCATAATCGATGGATAGTACCTTCATAGCAAGGTACAAACTTTTTAATTTGTACCTATCATGTACTCTGAAGTTTTTTTTTTACCTATCATACATATGAAGTATTTAAATAGGTGCCAGACTCAGGCAATTATCTGATTAAAGATGCCACGTGGCAACATATGAGAGGTCCTAAATGGATTTTGAAAGGTGGATCCCACTATTTGTAAGCTTTATAAGTCGACGTGGCACCACTCATATGCTGCCATATGCAAGAGCGGATCTAGGGAGAGCAAGGGGGGCCAGACCCGCCCTAAATCCTTGTTGTATCATATATGGTAATAATAATATGTAAGTCTCTAGGTAGCTTGGTGGTTAGTTGCTGTCATTTAAAGAAGCATTCACATCCAACTTTATTGAAATAAGTAGCATATATAAAAAAAAAATTAGCATAAAAAAAAATTATTGAAATAAGGAGTCAATTGGACGAAATCCATATTCGAGATGATGAGTATCTAATATACCTTAGTTATGTAACATTTTCTTCCTTGTCTCTTCTTTCTTTAATCCTTCCTAGCTATATCACATTTCGGAGTCTTTGACTAGTAGCATTGAAATAGATTGGTATTCACATATGAGCCTGCTGTAGAGTCTATTTTGGGGTCACTCATCAATTTATATTTGGCCGGTGAATTCGGCCGAGGACAGAGTGGATAGCCCACAAGACTTGCCATATCTTTCTCAAAAGGCCAGCATTTTATTGGAAAATTAATTCTTGCTTCACTTTTTCTCTTTCCTTTTTAACTCCCAATATATTGTTAGCTACAAATAAAAGAAGAAAACTCTTCCAGTACGGGCCCATTAAAATGGCTTTCCTGTGAGTTCCAGTCTGATTGGCGTACGGTAAGGTCTAGCAAAAAGAGAAATTCTCATTTGGATGGAGCATGAAATAAAGATGAAATATATCTTTGAGATGTTTATGACGATGATGTGCCATGCAATGCAATCGTTAAGTAATTTTTTTATATATCTCGAAGTGAACTGGTTTTCTATACATATACGGAGAAAACATCATCCGTGCATCATCATTTCATATACATACACACATATATACATATATCAAAATAAAATGATCGAGCAGCTAAGTAAATTTATGAAAAAATGGTAGTACTAATTATCGCAGTCGAAAACATGCATGCATTTATGTATGAAACTCATCACATAAGTGCTTGTCAATGGTCACGGTACATGTTCCGACCTAGCTAGCCAAAGACTCTTGGTTGCTCATGTTATTTAAGTAGTTTGGTGCCTTTTTAAAGTCGAAGTTACAAATTAATCTCAAATCATGCTGTTAATTAGCTTAATTTTTATTATGATCCTATTGTGAGCTATCAGCCGATCATTTTCTTATCTAGAAAAACCGAGATGAAAGATTCTTTTTGTTTCCCCAATGCATAAACTTGGCCAGAATTACGGGAGATTTCAAAATGCTATATATCTAACTTAGTCAGGATGGTTCAACAAAAAAAAAAAAAAAAGAAAACTTAGTCAGGATGGTATGATTCTTTGAATCATAAATTCGTGCCCGCCAATATAGTTGATGATCCGTGATGATAGGATATGGAAAGCCTTCACTCTCAGGAGAGTTCGATCTTAATTATTTATGTTGAGGGTGAGATATAGACATATAGTAGCTCGTATACAACATATATTGACCAAATTAAGAAAAAAGGTGTATAAATATACATATGGGTTGTTATTCAAATGTGGAGAGGGGGGGCTTTCTGATAGGAGAAGAAGAGTGATTTAATTAATATGGGTACATGGGATGTGGTGATTTGTTTTAATAAATAGCTGGAGACGGGGTGTTGGGAGCTTTAAAGGTTTTAGTTCGTTTGAGTGACCCAATTGTGGGAGTTGGAGTTATGATACCCTATTAAAGATCCATAAGCGCATTCAAGACCCTCTTCAACCGTATACAGACTCCCCGCATTTAATACACTTTTCCACACCTCCCCCCTTCACTTCTCACCGCCTCTAATTAAGAACTAGTGTACCAAGAAGAAAAACTTTCGTGGCTTTCTGGCTTGGCTTATGTGGTGGTCTCTCTTACTAGCTATAGCCGCAGACTTCTTTTATGCCATTTGATGTGTACATATTATCTAATTACATGGCACGTAAGCAAGATACAGATAAAAATATGGTCTAGTAGCTAGTATGCAGGGCACTTTCGGTGCTTAACCCAAGCCAAGGTCATTGGTGTGTGCGTCTGGATTATTGACCAAAATGAAAATATGGGTTGTTGATTAATTAGGTTTCGGATTCTGACCCTTGGCATCAGCTTGGAGCTGTGTGTTAATTGAACAGCCAACTTGGATAGCACGTCATGCATAGGTAGCTAGCTAGGGCCGAATCGCCTTCAAAGTTGGCCTATAATTAGATTCTGGCTTGCAGTTAAGTACCTGACCACAGCCCCTACTCACCCTATTTATATCCGAACATTTCACCTCAAACATCACTCACTATTCGGAGTGAAAACAGATTCCCAAGTATTTACACATAGTGACTAATTAATAGAGAGAGTCTCCAACTGAAGCCAGCAGCCATGGTTTCATTCCAAGCACCCACTTCTCCTAATTGGAGAAAGAGAATCCTAGAGCTCGATGATCATGCTGCGTCCAAGAAGAGAAAATTATGGGAAGAAACTCAACCAGCTGTAGGGTTTCTTGAGAAGAAATCATCAAAATCGGAAAGCACAAATTCCGTCTTCGAAATCGAGCTACACCTTGAGACTCCATTGCCTTTCGAATGGCAAAGGTGCCTCGATATTCAGGTATGTATAATACTTCCTTTCTCATATATATATATATATATATATATACATATATCCATAAAAATTACATCAATTTACACCGCCAATTATAGTGTTTCCAATTTTCAAGTAACAACATACATGAGAAAAAAAATCGATATCTTTCCTTGTTGATTTATCTTAGTTGTGCATGCAGTCAGGGCAGATACACTTCTACAACACAAGGACTCATAAGAGAACGTCAAAGGATCCCAGGAAGAGCACAGAACCATCAAGCCCTGATCATCATCATCATCATCATCATATGAGCTTAGACCTTGAGCTGAACCTGCAGTGTGAATCACAGAGGAAGAACCAGGCAGTAGTACTGGATCATCATCTCCCCAAGGATCGCAATTCTAATTCCATTAGTGGAGGAAATTTGGGTGATTTGCTCAAGGATTGCAGCCGTGATGATCGTACCAAGAAGCCAAGGGGTGGTCTGAGCAGGTGCCCATCCTGGTTAGCATTTGAAAGAGAGCAACAAGAGATGGTAGCTACTGTTTGCACCCGATGCCACATGCTTGTTATGCTTTCCAAGTCCTCTCTCGCTTGCCCTAACTGCAAATTCGTGCACCCACCTGACCAAACCCCTCCTCAGCTTTCCAAGCCAAGGCTAAGTCTCTTGTGCTAGCTAGTGATAAAAAATTAATAATGATCCCTTGATCCCTAGAACCCTATAGCTAGGTCGAAGTTATTTTACATAGCTATAGCTAGCCAGGATATGTAGTTCTACTCCGGTGGAGTTTAATCACATCATCAAAGTTAGGGCCCTACAAGTTTTACTTCTTTTAGTTTTTTCTTTCATTTCCTCTCAAAAGAAAAAAAGAAAAAAAGTAGTGCTCAATAATTAAGAAGAGGCCATGGATGCTGTTATCGATCGGAGAAATTAAGAGAGCGAGGAGTGACTTAACCATCGTCATGTACAAACATATATATAAATGTATTGAAAAAAAAGAGTAGTTGTAATGTACTACAATCTTTTTCTTTTGTGTACAAACTACAAGCCAAGGCGTTGTGACCAATATGTTGGTGTAACTGTAAGAAGCGAGAATAGTGTGGGTCATAACATAACGCAAAAAACCCACTTCTTCCTTTGCTGTGGTGGGTGAAAGTGCAATTTGACTGGAGCCCCTCGCTCTCAAATATCCACTGTGTCATTGCAATAACTGTTTCATAAACTTCATTAATTTATAAGCCAGAGAAGGAATTCATTAAAACCAAAGCATGCATAAGCTGGAGACTCAGAATTGTTTGGTTCTAAACATTAAACAGTTTCAGAGTGCACTTTGGTGGAGGGAAAATATATCGTAGTAGTTCAGAAGACATTTGTCCTCTCCTGACGGAATGCCAACTGATTTTGGGCCACAAGGATATGATTTTTCGTACCTTCAATGTGATGACAGAAACTTTCTTTCCACCAAAAAAAAAAAAAATAGTAGAATGCTGCAATGCAACTGTTGACACGCTGCAAGCTCAAGGACGGTCCAGTTCCACAATTACTGACGTTCTAGTCAATTAGATTTATTCCAAAATACATATCGTATTTGGGTGTTGTAAGTGTAATAAATGCATTTTTTTCCTTTTTTACCCTTTACTTAAATTAGTACTTTTTATAAACTCATCGGATGTAAAATAGATTCCAACATTAAATGTATTTCTTAATCTTCGTGAAAATTCCTTAAACGTCAGTAATTGTGGTATGGAGGGAGTAGTATTTAGTATGCTTCAGTAGTTACTCGATTCTTTTTTCTCTCTCTCTCTCTCGCCCTCTTAATTTTACCCTAATGGCTGCTGATAGTTTAAAGCATTTGATAAATTAAATTGTATAGATATTCTTATCAATGAATTATGTTTTTTGAACCTAATAATAAAATTTAAGTCATGATTTAGTTTTAGTTTAGTTTTCCTCACCCCTCCAATCCCTACCAAATCAGCAAGGAAACAATTTAAGAGGGAGTGGAGGTTAATACCCTTTCCACAACAAGGTTAATTTAAATTTTCACTCCTTCCTCCTCTCTTCCCTTCCCTTCCCCTCCTTTCCCATTTATCCAAACACGGTAGGATTTTCATCCAACAATTAAAGTGAACTGGAAGAGGAGCTAAATGCAAAAAAAACTATAAATATATCTGCAATGGAACAGAACGTTTGGATCACAACGCATTAATAACGCCACATTACTTAGTTAAACGAGTTGGCACGGACAAGTCATTGATTGGCAATTAATGACTTGTACAGATTCAATTCCCTGACAATCATCATTGAATTTGAAGCACACCTTGGCGCAATCTTATCGAACACAAATTCACAAACTCCTTCGGTAATTGTTGACCACTCTAATTCTGACCATTCAAAGTTGAAACCATAGCTTGATTATTTGAAGAAAGAAAAAGACTGATTTCAGACTAGTAATAAATTATCGTTCAAGAAAAAAAAAAAGACGAGTAATAAATTTTCTTTTGAACATAGACTAGTAATAAATTTGGACGTTGAAAATCAACGTGCCAAGTCATGCCCTANGCTTGAGGCCTTATAGTGAGAAAACAAAGACCCAATTTATTTCGGTAAAAAAGTTTTTCTTGTCCCTTCACTTTTTTATTTTCGCATTTGTTGTCCCTCTTCCTTTTTTTTCACTCTTCATGTCCCTCAGCTCTTGAATTACCGGGCCACCATGTCCTTTTGACCCCCAGCAGCCGGTTGGGAGCTGTGGCGCTGACACGTGTCCGTGGGGCCACTTCAGCTGATTCTATTTTTCTTTTTTCTCTTTCTTTCCTATTTTCTATTTTTTGGAAATCCTTTTTTAGGTTTTATTATATTAGTTTTTGTAATAAATAGAAAAGAAAAAAGAATTTAACTTGAATTGCATTTATCATTAATCAAGAGCAATTATGCGTTTATCATTAAAAATATAATATAATAAAATAAAAAATAAAAATAAATAGATCTGAATTAGGGACAAGCCTTTTATTAATGCTAACAAATTGGAAAAAAAATAAAAGGAAATCAAGACACCAAACACCCACCCCGGAGCTCTTCTCCAGTACTCCACCATGTGTACACCAACACCACCATCTTGAACAAAGCTTTTTCAAAACTACGGCCTCCTCATCATGAACAAAGCTTCTTTAAACAACACCCCATCCCTCTCAGGCATTTCATCGAATAGCTTCCTGACATCCGTTATATTCCCGCACTTGGCATACATCAACCAACGAACACCCCACAAACACATCAAAATCAAACCCACAAACTAAGCAAAACCACAAATTAAGCAAAACCACGATTAAGCTTTGCTCACCGACCTCTTGTTTGCTCAACTTCTGCGGATGGCGACGCAAACGGCTGGCGTCGGCTGTGGCGGGATGAGCACATGGTCGAGGATGGCACTTGGCAGAGGCGAGGCGATGCGATGGAGCCACCAGTTCACAGTGGCGGCGACTCACCATTCACGATGGCGGTGAGTTCTCGAACTCACCCATTCACGCGCGACCTCGAGTCCAGGAGTTCATTGCCCCGAAATTCCGCTTCCAATCCGCAGCACCACCCACAGCCACCGTCAACCGGAGCACCACACATACCCAACTCAACCCAAGGCAAAAATGCAAGAACAAACAAGCCCACTGACACCACCATAACAACCAAACCAATAGAAACTTGAATTCACCATCAATCCCAACAACACATTTACAATCAAATAGGCAGTAGAAGAAATCAAGAAACAAAACGAAAAGGGGGGGAGAAAAGAGAGGCAGTGGCCGAGCCGGATTTGTCCAGAACCGTCGTCGCCAAACGAAGTCGAGCTGCTCAATCCCGTCGCAAGCACCATCCCAAGCTACCTTTGCCCAGTGTACAGTGTACATATCCATGGCGCGGAACATTTTCTCCGGCGGCGGCGATTTCTTGTTCTTCCCAGATACTAGCTCGGGGAAGCTGAAGAGAAGCAGAGCTCCGTCTCTGAATATGTCGGCGAAGCAAGATTCTCTGATGGTCTCCGATGAGCCGAAGACTTGGTCGCAGAGGATTCTCTCTCCCGTGAAGAGCGTCGACGTGGAAATCTTCACCGCCTCCACCCAGGTCTTGATCCTCAAATCCAGCGATTCCCAGTCCATTGTGTTGATCTGGGAGGAGCTCCTGACCCAGCAGAGATCATGCGCTCCTCTATGGCCCTCAAATCCGACGTGGTCATCGACGAGACCTGCTCCACTTCGGGGATGGAATCACCAGCGGTGCCGGTTTTGTCGTCCGGGGAATCGTCATACTCGAAATCCGAAGAGAAAAGAAAAAGACCGGGTGGTTGTTGTGATTGGGGAAGAAAGCCGGTGAAGAACGGTGGTATTGGTGGCTTGTGAAGAGAAAAGAAAAAGAAAGAAGAATAGAAGAGAATGAAGAAAACGGGGAGAAGAAAAAAGAAATAGATTTTGGAAATTAAAAATTGGGAAAAAAAACCGGCTGAAAAAAAAAAAGAAAATGGGAAGCATGGGCCTCATAGACACGTGTCAGGACCACAGCTCCCAACCGGCTGCTGGGGTCAAAAAGACATGGTGGCCCGATAATTCAAGAGTTGAGGGACATGAAGAGTGAAAAAAAAAAAAGAAGGACAACAAATACGAAAACAAAAAAGTGAAGGGACAAGAAAAACATTTTTACCAATTTATTTCTTTCTACAAAAACTAAGAGGACCATTCTATTTTGGTGATGGCACCAAGACCATTTGGATAGACCATATTGTCTACTTTCTCTGTAACTTTCATAATACAAAAGTAAGGAAATGCAAAGGCTAGCTAGCTGCATGCCTCGATAAGCACGGCTGTAATTAGAACAAGAAGAACACAAAATACAAAAGAAAAAATACTACTACCGTGCAACCCTTAACACCCAATCGGGTAAAACAAATATGCAAAACCACAATGAAGATATTAATTAATGCATCGAATTCAATACATTAACTAGACCAAAAAATATTATTGACTTTGAAATCGCTGTAGAAGAACATTACAGAGACAAATGATAGGAAGGTACTGTGTAACAATGTCCCCCCCCCCCCACCCCACAAAGGGTGAACACAACTGTAAGGATATACTCATGTATGTACTGATACTAAGATTGTGTAGAGCTGCTAACTGTGTATGTCAATTGCCTATTAACGGTCATCAAACATCTATGGGTCAGTATCTATCTACAGATTTATTATTGAGTTGCTGCTTACTGCCATGGATTTGAAGGCAGTAGTGCAGGTTGGAACAACTTGAGAGGCCGCTTGAGCCTGAAACTCGCCACGAGAGCAATGTGATCCGATGACCATAAACCAGATGGAAGGCCCGGGTGCAGAGTTTCTTGATCCAAAAGCTCAAGTAGACCTTCAACCTCCAAACTGTCCGCTGTTAAGAAATATCAGAATGTAGTCAGAGAAAACTGAACTTCGAGAACAAGAAAAAAGCTTCACTGGGTAATTAAGAAAACAGGTTCAAACAACAAAATATCAGTAAGCCTTTTATAAGTATTCGTGGCAATGCATCAAAACGAGAGATCCTTTTACAACCATTTAAGCGCTACAAAAAGTTAAGCGGACAAGGAATGTAAGGACTACAGAGTGCAATGAGATAAAAACCAATTTAAGAGACAGTATATTTATCTTTAGACTGAGTCTCACTCCAAGCTCACAGCCAGGACAAACTTTTTGTTCCTGATGCTTTTCCTCTACAATTTCTTACGTACTAGATCATGCATGTTAGCAGCAATTTCTAAGAAAGCACACCTACTTACCAATTCATAATCAAAAGCAGCCTTTCAGCATTCCCACAAGAATTGCAGCTTGTTAGCCAAGGAATGAAATAGAGAAAGTCAGCATTTAGTATTCTGCATCCACAATTCCCCATTACCCCCAATTCAAGCAGCCATCAACTATTCGTGTCACAACTGTGCCTATCCAAAAAGATCAATGCAATTGATATCCTTATCGTCCAAATTTCCATGGAGCATATAGCAAATGGTTATGCATAAGTCACAATACTGCCGGTGCAGCACCATATATTTTTACAATAGCATTATTCCTCTTTGACGCTCCATGATTTTTGCTACCTAATTTGCAAGGGCTCAATCACTAAACACTTAGAGAAGCGGATTTAGGAAGGAAGCTTCAAGCAACATCCAATAAAGCTCTACCGTGACTAAAGAGCCATAAGGAGAAATCAGGCATGGTGTCCTCCTATAGGCTTATTAATTTTCGTAATTACCAAGGCTATATATCACATGTACAAGGTAACCAAATAAATCAAAATTATCCATCAGCCACAAGTATGCAGTATACCTGTGTACAGGATATAATCCAGAGTTCCCCTGAATCTTGGGGTGAAGTTGGTAAACACTGGCTCATGGTTCGTCTGATTCATCTTCATCCGATGTTGTTTATCAACCCCGTTTGAACTTGACAAAGATGCATATGCACTTCTCTGCAAAAGAATCTTTCTTGGATTAGCGATTTAACAACCATGACATCATGAGAATGGATTAATAAAGTGATCCACAAATATTCACAGAAAATATGGCATTAGCTGCTGCCCAGCATCATAATTCAAGTACCAGAGAGAGAAAGGATATTGAGACAAAAGGCACAAACCATTTTTACCTTAGAAAATGCCAGAGATTGCACTTACTAATTTTAATTGATGGAGATTCAGAAGAGAATTCTTTCTGAACATAACAACATAAGGAATGTAGAATAGATGGAAACTCACCAAAGGCATTGCGTGTCGAAGCTTGAGATGATGATATATACCCAATGGATCTGATTGTTTGTCTTGGCAAGATAAACGTATTGCATTTCCAACCAGCAAGTTATGAGGATCACTGCAGTGACAAGTTGTAGGATTAGATACTTCTTTCGGAGGGATTATGATAAAGAATTTTTTCAGCTCTTCTAAACCTCCCACACATGTAAAACTGTATGCAAAATTGGTCTTGTCAGAACAACTTTAATGATTAATGCCGCAAATGACTTTGACAGCTCAAATGACACTATTAAGTCAAATAACATCATTCCTCCTTCAGCAATCACACCTTCATAACCCATGTTTTCGATCTGTTTATCAAATGAACTCCAGTATTACCTTTCCTCTTGAATAAACTATAAATGTCATACTAAAATCAGCAAATGGTTCATAACAGTAGAAGTGGGCTGTGAGTAGAGACAACATTCTATCATATTAGCGGAGAACCCACCCCATTCATGGCATGTGATGTCCGGGAAAGTAGCCCCCTGTTGAGTATAAACTGTGTTTCTTTCTTTCCAAGGACATAAGGATGGTATATACCAAGAAAAACTATCTAATTTAATCTGCCCGATTGACAATGCGAGCAAGCAAGCAAAAGGAACAGAAACCTATTCCTGTAATGCTCATGTCAAAACTATGAACCTCCGGATTTTCCAATAGACAACTATGGCAAAGGCATCCAATGTACCTAGCAGTATTAATCTTTAAACACAGCAAGCTAAAGGATGAATTCTTTTATCTCTTTGCCTATATAACAATCATTATGCCAAGGGACACGGAAAAGGGAAAGTCAAAACAGAGAAGATTCCCTCATTGAGCTACGATGTCCTGAACCAAGGTTAGATTAAGCTGGTCCATTCAACATTTTTGAGTTTGTTACCAATAGTCCTCAAGAAATTAGCCAATGGAACATTCAAAAACTGGAAGAATAATGCTCGTCATAAGCACTAAACATTTGATGAGTTAGCTAGACGTTAAGTACGTGGTGAACAAAGCTTCACCTCTCCTCCATTTGCGTTATGGTCCCTTAGAAAGAAACATTGTGTTCCAAACAAACAAACTTGTATATGTGGATATAAATATATCCAAAGAAGAGGCTAACCTTTCAGGAACAGAGTTGAAATCCCCACAAATCAACAGAGGAACATGTGCATTCGAAATTTTCTCGAGACCTTGTATGAGATTAGCCACCTTGATTCTCAAAAGAAGAAGTTAGTTAAACACACCGTCCATCCTACTTATGGTTGGAAGAAAACATAATGAATACACACCTGACATAATTTTGTATCAGGAAATTCACGACTTGCATGTATATGTGTGTTTGCCTGGAGTAACAGTAAAAGTCAGCAATCCAAGTATCAGCAAATAAAACTGTAAGATGTAAAAGCAAACATACCACACAAATTCTAGAACGTAGGCCAGTGCCAGCTTCCACTGCTTCCAATATAACAACAAGAGCGATGTTACCCTGCCAAATAAATGAATGAATCAAAAGAATCGATGGTATTATTGAAGCAGAAGTAGAAGGCCGCGTTGGCAAACAAGGACTTGGCGCTCATTAAGATATCATAATTCAGTACCTTTTTCAGCCTAATGATACCCTGTCTCTCTGATTCAGAATCCAGTTTTTTAATTACTGACGAGGCCATCCCGTCAAACTCAACCTACAAAATCAATTCTAGTTTCACTAATTGCACTTAGACAGTTAAATTATTCACAGGATTATCGTCTCTGACCTCATATTTCGTGATTTCTTTGAAAAGGTCATCCCGATAAAAAGTTGCACACCCATCAAATATATACTGGTTGCGAGTATAAAGCTGCATCAACCATGACAGCATTTCATGATTAGCTATAAGACTAAAGCAACATCAAATTGCACTTAATGTGAATCATCAGACAAAGAAAAAAAAAGCAAAGCATAAAAAAACTGCACTTTATGCTTTTTATTTACTGCTGAAAACATTATTTGATCTACATTGAAATAGTCATCAGCCTAAAGAAGATTCTGCAGAGGTTTCCCGTAGACAAAGACTCCGCTTTAAGAATGACGTTCAGCATTTGAAATAGGAAACAGTTTCAAATCAGAGGAAACTATGTGAATCAACAAACATTATTGTATGAAATTGCAAGCAACGGGCCAACATGTACCTGGACATCTTTCAAAAAAGTGCGACAACTACCAAAGTTTCAATATCTTTTGTATCTTTCCTAAACATAATTGACCTTTTCAAGAAGTTATAACATAACTTTCAACATCAAACCAACTTTTCCGGTGATAAAAACGAGTGTACCCTAAGGACTGACCAGAAATTACTTTAATAGGAGGATTATTTGATTCCACCAATCTGCTCAAGGATCGTGATAATGCATCCACAAAGTCCATACAAATTCCCCAAGATCAAAAACATTCCAACCATGGAAATGTACAAAATTTTGAAAAGAAAAAAAAAAGTAAACAGGTACAGTTTTATTTACTAGAAAATAGTTCCATCATTCTCATGCTCGTAACAGGTTTGTGCAACATTACCGGTTGGGTCTTATGCTTGTACAAAACACAGTAGCCATGTTTCAATAGCTCAGGTTTGAAGAAACTCTCAAAATGATCACTTTGAACCTGCCCAATCAGGAAGGAAAATTGCATAAGCTAAAATGGAAAATTAGCACCATAGGGTAATTACAGGGCTCAGTATGCAAACTGCATTTCAAAATAGTGAGCAAAATGAATAACCACCTCCTGTAAACAAACGATATCTGCATCATATTTAATGATCTCATTCAGCAAATTCCTCTTACGGTACTCCCATAAAAGCGCCCACGTTGGACAGTAACTGTACATATTTTGATTAGCATACATCTCAGCAAGGATGTTGTAGGATAGCACGGTAAATTTGACACCATCTGAAGGTTGGACTTCCCCAGATTTCAGCAGATTATTTATCTGTATCATAGAGCGAGGCCGGGGAGTTGGCCACGGAATAACAGGACAAGTCACCAAAACATGTTTTGAAGCCAAAGGAATGCCACTTGAACTGTCAGTGGCCACAGATACAAGTCTTAATCTGAAACCAGTATCATCAGTTGATGGTACATAAGTTTTCGAAGAGCCTAGTTTAACCAAATCTCTTTCATCAAGTAACACCACTGGTGCCTCATCAGGACAGAAGCTGCTGTGTAAGTCATCCCAAGAGCCACAACTCCTCATTCCTTTTGGTTCTTGCCTATTACCATCACCAGTCTTAGCAACTGCTTGTGAGGCTTTCCTGTGACGGTCCAAGTGACTAGGCCAGGCACTTAAGAAGCAGTCACTGGAGCAGTAATAACTGTGCTTGCCTGTTATCCCCAACTGAACACAGTCAGTACACTGAAGAGTAGCCAATCTGGAATCATGCACAGAGCAAGTAATACCATCTCGATACCTGCATAAATGCCATTTAGAGTTTCAAAATCTATTGGTAAAAGAAAAGGCATAAAGCACGCAATGAATAATGGAACTATAACAAAAACTTAAAACTCTGTTCAGATATAGGGATTCCACCATCGACCAGTGTAGGGTGCAATTCCGGTTAATGCCGCCAAATATCAGTAAATTCCATACCCTGTTCAAGTTCAGACTAACCATACTGCCTAAACATGTATTCAGCTTCCTAGAAATTAAAGTCACCAGTAACTGTTGATTCATCTCAGAAGCACCAAATTCAAACAGTTGTCTCACCCGGCAGTCAGTCAAGATAAATTAAATACATATCTAAATTCAGACGTCCATTATTCTGTAGACAAACATTAAATAACAACCAGTTGAGTAATTCTCTTTATAACATAGCCGGATCCAATCCAAGACTTTTTTTTCAGCGCCCAACTTCCTAATACAGAAAAATTGCAAGGAAAACTTAATTTGCGGTTCTAAATTTCCTTAGCCAGAGAAAGGTTAAAAAGAAGGTGGCAAGTCTCAGTTGTTTAAACCCACGAAACATACTCTTAAATTTCCCCCCATTTTCTTCAGGTTGCTTTTGTTCTACAGAGCACGCGACAAAGCAACCCAGAAAAACCATTTACTAGAAAGCCTGTTGGTATGCGAAAAGGGACGCATAGGAATGAAAAAGTTTATAGCTTCATCAATTTCCCACCATGGAAAGAAAGCAAGAAAGCCTTCTCCTTTCTTCTTTATTCTTCTCAAGCAAACAAGCAGCATACATGAAAAATGAAAACATACACCTGAATGCTTCCACAAAACGCATAAAGAAAAAAAGAACAAGAGAAAAGAAAAAGATGCTGGTGGTATATAAATAAAACAAACAATGTAGGCACTGACCAAGAGAATTGGATGGCATGGTCCGGGACTGAAGCACCAAAAGCTTTGGTGCCTTGTGGTGTGAGTCTTGTGACCCGAACCGTCGGGATGATCTCACACCCGACTACTGGGGTGTCAGAAGGGAGAGTAACCTCCAGTTCACAGTTCACTAGTTCTTGATCACCCATTTTGCCACCCAATCATACAAAGGAAAGGCAAAGACAGTTAGTTAAAGAGAAGGGAGAGTAGGTTTGGTGTAGAAAGGTGGGTTCTTGATGGCTGGCAAAGGGGGGTTTTGGGTTTGCAGAAGAAGAAGAAGAAGAAGAAGGGGAGGAAATGAAGAGGTGGGGAAGGGAAGGGCCAAATAAGAGGGAGGGGAGGATGAGCAGTGGGTAATGCGCAGGCTTGTGTTCTCTTAAATAGAGAGGTTTGTTTGTTCTTACCATCCCCGCCATTTTGAATGCCAGAAAACTTTTCCTTTCCCTGCTTTCCATTTTTGCGTGTTTGTGCTTTTGTCCTAAATCGCCAACAGTGAACAGCCAGAGAGAAACCTAGACAGACAGAGATGCACAGTAGGAAAACAGGCCCACACTTCCACCTCCGTGGATAAATAATAATACATATATATATTCAGATTTTTAGTTTTATTATATTTTTCTTTTGCAAAACAAAATCTAGGTTGACAATTAAAATGATGGCTGAAAATATTTACTCCTTGATTATTATGTTGGTTCACTTATTGAAAATTTAATGACAAATTGCTAAAATAATCCTATGGTGCTTCACTAAATTAAAATTGAGTACTAATAAAAATTACATATATCATTTTGATAATTTTTCAGTTTTAAGAAATAATTTTTTGATAAACATAATAATTCCCTTATTTCTTAATTAGGAGAATACTAAATAACTACGAAAAAACAAAATGACGGATAATCTTTCTATTTATATTTACTCGTTAATCATTTTAAATCATCGACCAACCCCGTGCCAGATTTATTTGGTTAGGCCGACAACTGTCTTTGATCATTAATAGTTGGATACTAATCTAACAGAAAGACGTATTTATATGTAATCTTACCAAAAAGATGTTTTCATGTCTATCTATCTTTTAAATGACATAATATATAGCTATAATTACATTATTTTTCAAAAAGTTTCTTTCTTTGCTTTTTCATTTTCTATATTTACTAATAAATGGTTTATCATATTAATTTATTATCATTATTATATTTTATTGATTATTAACTTTCATATTCGTATGATCTTTCCTAATGAGTTAAGAATACATACCAAATGTCTCTTCAACTTAATTTACCAACTATCCTAACTTAATTAACACATAGTTGGTTCAAGTAATTCATCGTTTATTCTTCTTTAAAAAAGTACCGGGTTCAAATATTATGAAGAAAATTTGAATTGGTCTTATTGAAAAGAAAAATATAGTGGGAGAATTTAGCCAAAAATTATATCAGTCAAGGACTAAAACTACATAAAAGAATATCCTAACTTAATCTATATAAATAAATTTAAGATGCATTTATCCAACCATGTCATATTTCTCAAAGAAACTATTCAACATATAAAATTAAACTTTGTATATCTAGGAAAAATTAAGGAAACTATTCTTATTCAACATATAAGAATGCGTACCAAATGTGTTTTGAACCTAATTTACCAACTAAATCCTAACTTATTTAACACATAATTGGTTCAAGTGATTCATTCCTTAATCTTCTTTAAAGAAGTATCGGGTTCAAATATCACAAATGAAGCAAATTTGTATTGGTCTTATGAGAAAAGAAAAATATATTGGGAGAATTTAGCCAAAAACTATATTAGCCAACGATTAAAACCAAAAAAATCAATATCCTAACTTAATCTACATAAACTTAAGATGCATTTATCCAACCATGTCATATTTCTTAAAAAAACTATTCAACATATAAAATTTTAACTATGTATATCTAGGAAAAATTAAAGAAGAATTCAATCTACAAACTTTATTTAATTCACAAATGAAATGACCGTAATCAATTCTAAGTAATAATTGTAATTGCACATATATGGCTTGAGTAGAAAGTCTTAATTAGTTAATATTTTCATAGTATTTATATTTATACTATGTCAATATCGGATATACTTATTTGCACATGCAATTTAGTTTTCATTCTCATTCATTGAATGCAAGCAATTATTAATTTACCGATAATTGTTGATTTGAGTGGAAAGAAATTTAGTATCTTATAAATAAGGTTTCGGATTCAATATACATAAAAAATAGAAAAATTAAGAGAATTGTATCAATAATGTATCCAAGAAGGGAAATCAAAAAGGTAATTGTCAAGATGGGAAAGCAAAATAGTAATTGTTAATTGCATGATAGTTAACTTTTTAGTCTCAAGGTTTCTCTCTGACGGCGCCCTTAGGTTTAGGATCTTCCTACATCTTCAAGGGGGTCTCTAATAGTGATTTTTGAGTTTTTTCTCATGCTCTATGAGATTTTGTCCATAGATTTATGGTTTTAGTCTCTCTATTAAGAGTTTTTTCCTTGTTTTCGATCTCCTCTTTTTCTTCCCTAGTCGTTTCCTCCCTAGTTCTTTTGTTTCCTTTCATCACACGTCTTCTTCCTTTCCATTCATGTCTTTCGATTTTTGATCGGGCTTATGTACTCTCTCCTTTTGTTTCACTCACAGGGCTTGTTTCTTGGCGGTTGTCTCGTTCTGGTGTCTACTTTGGGTGCATTTGTTTATCTTGTAGGACAACGCTTTTTTCGATGGTCTTGTTTGATGGCGGCTTCAAGTTCTAATCCCCAGATCGACAACGGCAAAGGCATTGCTCTGGATCCTATCTCTGATGAGTTTGTTTTATTGGACGATCCAGAGGGTGATTATGTAGATCTGCATCACTATTTACTGGCTACGGTTCTTGGCTCTAAACACCTCAACCCTCGGGCATTCTCTAATGTCATGAAGGGATTATGGAATCCAACCAAAGGCCTGGAGATTACACAGTTGGAATCTACTCTCTTTCTACTCTAGTTCAAAGCCAAAAGAGATTTCACTTCTGTGTTAAAGGGGGAAACCTTGGTATTTTGACAAACGGCATATTGTCCTCAAACAAGTCTCTGATGCTGATCACTTTCATAACGCCGTGCTTCAGGAATGTCCCTTTTAAGCTCATATCTATGATGTGCCCATGTCCTACCAAATTGAGAAGCATATTACACTGATTGCAGGCAAACTTGGCAGGTTCTGTGGATTCGATGAACGGGGTCTGCTGGGCTGGGGTAATTATGTGAAAGCTCGAGTTGTTCTCACAGTGACTAATCCACTGAAGCGTGAAATTTAGGGACATAATGTGCATGTTCAGGCATTGGTATTCCCAGTCAAATATGAAAAGTTACCTAACTTCTGTTATGGCTGTGGTATTATTGGCCATCTAGTACGTGAATGTGATGATTGGGAGGACTATGATTGTGATGATGAACAAGAGTTTCCCTATGGGGATTTTCTTAGGGCGTCCCCAACCAAATTCTTTATTACCCAAGTTTCTACAGCTAATTCAACATTACATGCCTTCCATCTACTCCCATCACACCATAAACCAGCAACCTCGCATTCCATTGGTTCTTTCTTGTCTTTAGACGCATCTCCTCTCATTCAACCTAACCCCACCCTAACCCCAAACCCTCAATCTTGACTCCCTTTTAGGGGTTTTGCCTGTCTCTGATTCCTTCCCTCTACAACCCTCAGCCCCTACCACCGATCTTCCATCCTTCACTTCTCCCCAGACCCCTTCTCTCTCACCCATTACTATTACACCACCTTCCTCCTCTACTCTCCCACTACCTCCCTCTGCTATATTACTGGATTTTCTTCCTACCTCAGGAGGTTCTCCGACTACCTCTTCGATCATAACCCCCATATCTTAACGACAAGCTTCACTTGACAATATTTCTTGTCCTGTTCTCGTCCCTCCTAAAACTACCTCTGTAGATACTGTTTCTCTTTCTTCTACTACACCCTCTCTTTTTTCAGTTGGTTCTTTTCCTTCATCTGCCAGCACTAAAAAACGTGGTGCTAAAAAACTTATAGACAAACATCTTACTCATTCACCCCCTGCACCACTATCCCCCCTCCCGTCTCTCCCTCTCTACCTCCCACCTATAAACCTATACAACCTACACATATCCCACCTTCTACTGTTACTTCAGTTACCAGTACCATCCCTTCAATTCAATCAATTTTGAAGAAGACTTGGCATCGCTTACCTCGTACTCCCTTACCCTCTGGCTCTACTATTGATAACTTCTCTGGTGGGAAAAGACACTTAGATTTGGTGATGTTGAGGTGGTTACAATGGACCTAGATGTGACTCAAAAGAGGTCTAAAGGTGATGGTTTTGTTCCTGGTGAGATAATACACGCAGAGGAGTTGGTGGTGGCTGCAGGACAGCCCCACCCTACACAATGAGAGCCTTAGCCTGGAACTACCGCAGACTTGGGAATCCACCGGTAGAAAGAGCTTTGCTTGAACTAATTAGGTTTGAGCATCCCGCCCTGGCTTTCTGTCATAGACCAAACATTTTTCTTTTGAAGTACGTCGATTGAATAATAAATTGAGATATTCTAATTGCCTGGCTGTTGACGGTGATGTTTCGGGAGGTGGTAGAAGTGGTAGATTGACATTGTTGTGGATTGATTCTCTGGACCTGGCCCTTCTTTCTATGTCACTACATCATATTGATTCTAAGGTGAAGAATGTTGTTTCCTCAACGGACTGGAGGTTCATAGGTTTTTATGGGTGGCTTGATCATTCAATGAAATCGCACAGCTGGTCATTGCTCCGGTCTCTTACTTTGGTCTGCTCTCTTCCTTGGATTGTATTGGGTGATTTCAATGAAATTCTTCATGGTAATGAGAAAGAGGGTGGTTGGTTGCGTGACTATCGTGCCATAGAAGACTTTAGAGATGCTATTGTGGCAACCTTTTTACCTGGTCTAATGGTCAGGGTGCTCCTGATGATATACAGGAAAGGCTTGGTCGTGAGGTTTCTACACAATCATAGCTTGACCTTTTTCCTCATGCCCGTCTTGTCCATCTAGCACGCGCACACTCGAATCACTCACCGATTCTATTGCGCACAGATTAACTCTTACCATCAGGTGTTACTCCTGATCGTCTTTTCCGGTTCGAATCCATGTGGTTGCGAGATGACACTTTTTCGTTGGAAGTAGCCAATGCTTGGGAGTTATCTGCCTTTATTGATGCGCTGTCAAACATTCAGAACCGGCTATCTTTTTGTGCTACCCGCTTTCTACACTAGCAGAAGGATATGTTTGGACTTGTTCATCAGTAACTCAAGTCTTTAAAACAACAACTCCAATCTCTTCAATCCCATCCTCAAACTGATGCTACTATCCAGGCCATAAAATCTTGTCAATCTAAAATGGATGAAATCTTGCTCCGTGAAGAGTTGATGCGGGCCTAAAAATCTCGGGTTGATTGGCTTAAGAGTGGAGATAAGAATACAATTTTTTTTCATGGAAAAGCCTCTTCAAGGAAGCAGAGGAATTTCATAAAAGGTATTTAAGATGAGGGAGGCCAATGGCAGATTGATCGTCAGAATGTTGTTGTAGTCTTCACACAGTTTTTTGCTGAACTTTTTTGTTCAGATGGACCTCGTAATTTTACTCTAGTCTTAGACTGTGTGGAGCCGAAAGTTACACCATACATGAATTCTCATCTCCTTTAAACATTTACCCGAGAAGAAGTGTGTCATGCCCTCAAACAAATGCACCCCTTGAAGGCACCTGGTCCGGACGGCATGCCAGCCCTATTTTACTAGAAACATTGGGATATTATTGGTATCGATATTATTTCTTTTGTTTTATCTTGTCTGAATGATTCTTATTCTTTGTCTCTTTTGAATTGTACTTTTCTTATTCTTATTCCTAAAGTTAGTTCTCCTTTGTAGCATAGTAATTTTCATCCATTTAGTCTCTGTAATGTTGTTTACAAACTGGTGTCCATAGTCCTAGCCAACCGTCTTAAATATATTCTTTCTACGGTTATCAGTCTTATGCAGAGTGCTTTCATCCGGGGGAGACTTATTACTCTAATGCACTTCTAGCTTTTGAAGTCTTCCATTATATGCGTAAAAAGACTACGGGGTAGGAAAGGAGTTCTTGGTTTAAAACTTGATATGAGTAAAGCCTATGACAGGGTAAAATAGGATTTTTTAGAAGCCATTATGCTTAAGTTAGGGTTTTCAACCATTTGGGTTAGAAAAATTATGTCTTGTGTTACTTTCGTTTCCTATTCTATTCTAATCAATGGTCAGCCTAGTGTTCCTTTGTTTCCAGGTCGTAGGTTACGACAGGGAGACCCCCTCTTACTATATTTATTTTTGCTATGTGCGGAAGGATTTTCTTCTCTTATACAAGAGGCCGAAAGAAGACAAATTATACATGGAGCAAAAATATGCCAGGCTGCTCCTCCTATCAGCCACCTATTTTTTGCAGATGATAGTGTTCTTTTTGTCAGGGCCAATGATCGTGAAGTTGATGTGCTCAGTGGAATTATTCGTTCCGATGAACTTGCATCGGGTCAATGGATCAACTTGGAAAAATCCGAATTCACTACAAGTCGAAATATGTCTGAAGATGCTATTACTCATATCCAATGTCGGATAGGAATTAAGGTAATGGATCGTTTCCAGAAGTATCTGGGGTTGCCTATAATGATGGGTCGCTCAAAAAATTCCATTTTTTCTGTAGTTTGTGATCGTTCACAAGAAATTGAGTGGATGGAAGGAACGTATATTGTCTAGAGCTGATAAGGAGGTTCTCATAAAATTATGGTTCAAAGCATACCCACTTATTTTATGAGTTGCTTCTTATTATCGAAAGGCATCAGTGAAGAGCTCAATCGAGCCACTTGCAAGTTCTAGTGGGAAAAAGATAATGGCGATAGAGGGATTCATTGGTTAGCTTGGGACCGTTTATGTATTGCTAAACAATATGGAGGTCTTGGTTTCCGACATCTTGGTTTCTTTAATCAAGCAATGTTAGCCAAGTAGGCATGGCGATTGATTCATCATCCTTCCTCCCTTGTGGCCTGTGTCTTTAAAGCGAGGTACTATCCTCGCAGTCATTTACTTCATGCTCCTCTAGGGTTTAGGCCTAGTTATGTATGAAGAAATATTCTTTCAGGCCATGATTTATTAAACTCAGGAGGAGGATGGGTGGTGGGTAATGGTGCTGCTATCAGACTGCTCTCCGACAAATGGTTGTTGACACATACTTTTCAATTAGTTACATCATGCTCTTTGCCTATCCATGCTCATACAACTGTTAGCTTATTAATACAAGATTCTCCTAATTGTTGGAACTAGCAACTAATCAGCTCTTGTTTTGATCCTATGGAAAGTCAGGCTATCCTACAACTCCCCTTTAGTACCTCAGTATCAGAAGATCTCTTTTTTTGGCCCCATACGAATCATGGCTCTTATACTGTGAGAAGTGGGTATCATATAGCTTTGTCAAACCATATTCACTATCCCTCAGACAATATTATATGGAAGCTCATTTGGTCATTACTCTTGCCCCCAAGAGTTAAACATTTTTTCTGGAGATTGGTACGTAATATTCTTCCCCTGAGATCGTTGCTTCTGCAACGTCATGTCCATGTGCCTTTGGATTGTCCTTTTTGTTCACTACAGCCAGAGACTGCGGTTCATGTTTTCAGGGATTCTTCTCTTACTCGTGATGTTTGGCATCACTGCGGCATTGCATTTCCTGCTCCTCCTGATTATACTTTCTGGAATTGGCTTCTCCTGGTTGAACAACAACATTCTCGAGCAGATATCGAAGTTTAGGTTATCACCCTTTGGGCCTTATGGAAAGCTCGAAATGAGTTTGTTTTAATTAACGTGTATTATCCTACAATACTGTTATCACCATGGCTGTCAACCTCCTGAAGGATTATCAGCTAGCGAACATGATATCACAAGAGCAGCCTTCCCCGGTAATGTCTAGGGTTCATAACCAACTTCCCTCTTGGCGTCCTCCTCGACTTGGTGTTTTAAAACTCAACACTGATGTATCCGTCTCCGCCTCCACTATTGGTCTCGGCATGATTGTTCGATCTTCTTCTGGCCAATGTGTTCTTAGCGACTGTTCCCGTATTGCTGGTAATTGGAGGATGAACTTCAAGCTGGAATTTTTATTCTCATCCACCTACCACATGCTGCTTTTCCCTCGATTTTTTTAGAGTCAGATTGTCTACATATGATCACTGCGATTACATCCTTGATGCTCCCACATAATCTGGCAAAGATCTTTTTCTTAAAGTTGTTATCTCTCATCTCTTCTTTCCCTTGCTGTTCGCTTTCTTTCATTCCTCGTTCTTTCAATAATGTTGTTCATAGCCTAGCTCAATATGGTCGAGGGTTTATATTTTTGAGACAGCGATGTTCGTGGTTTTGTAAGGATTGTTTATCAACATGAATTACTCTCATGCAATTCTGAATGAAAAGCCTGGTTTCTCAAAAAAAAAAAAAAGTTAATTTTTTGTTTAATAATCAATGATTAGTTATTGTTAAAAGTCCGAAGATGAAAAGGAAGTGCCTCAAATTTTTTTTTTAAAAAAATAGGGTTACGTAAAATTAACCTTAGGATTGCACCAAAAAAAAAATAACCTTAGGAGAAACTAATAGCTAGGTCTATCTATTTTTAATTGGAGATTAATAAGGGTTTTTTTTGTTTTGACTTTTGAGCAAAGCGTGGTTTTAATTTTTACGTATCCCCACCATGGTCACTTTTGGAGGTACTGAGAGGAAAGAACAGTAATAAAAGCGGAACGGTTAGCAAATGTTCCTTCCTTCCTTCCTTCCTTCCTCCCAAAATTTGTTTTCAAACTTTGAAAGAACCGCCATCCAAATTTCCTTCTTCCTCCCCTCCGTATAACTTCCAGTCGCAAACGAAACAACCACAGGCAGTGGCGAAATGGAGAGCAGCAACAACAACAACAACCAGAACCAGGCCTCCTCGACCGCGCAAGCCGCGATCCGCTGCGTCAAAGCGGGACTACTCCTTAGCTCCCTCAAGAAACCACTCCCATGCAAGTGCAACCACCACCTGGACGACGAGCAGGTCCACTAATTAATTAATTTCCACGCTCTTGCTCTTCATCGAATCCTTTTATATCTTTCTTCTTCTTCTTCTTCTTCTTTTCTCGCTTAGGATTATTCTCACGGAAGATACGGTTCTTCTTCTTTTGTTTGTTGTTGGTGGTGGGAGTTTGATTGCAGGAGGAAGAGGAGGACAAGGAGATGTGGATGAGAGAGGTTTCTGAGCTGAAGGTGATTCTCGCGAGGGAGCGTCTGAAGAATGCTAGGATCAAGCGCTGTGGTATGATGGAGTCTCTTCTTCTTCTTCTCGTCACGGCGGTGTTCTCCTTCTGGATTTCCTTCTCCTCCTTGCATTGATCATGGCTACTATGTGTTTGCTTTTAGCCGTCTGTGAATGCCTAATTAATTAGCCCGCTTATGACAGAATTGACTACTAAGCTTAGTTAGGTTTAGCAAGAGTTGGAAATTTGTGCTTATTTTACGAAGTGAATCTCCAATATTTGAAATCAAGCCAAACTCCGTGAAATATTGTCTGCTTGTTTTCGTGGATTTCGTGTTAATCAATGGAAGATTTGTGATCAATTGCCAGTAGTATAGATATTCAATTCATATGGGCCAATTGGTGGATGAAACCGAATTCTAATTTTAGATCTGGAGTTTCACGTTTGGGTGAACTAGCGGCGTCGTTTCAAAATGTGCAATTCGCTATCACTAAGTAATGGCTTTACTTCTTTTGTCTCTATCATTTTCTACGGCATTTGCAGTTTTTTTTTCTTTTTCAGGATGGATTGTGAGGCGATGAAAAATGACTGTTGCTTTGGGATTGGTTTTTTCTCTTGGTAGTTACTGTTAGTGAATGAATGTGTGCTAGTGCTACTATATGGGGATGAATGGAATGGAGCACTGTTTTTGCCATTGGCTTTATGGACGTCATGGGCGTGGAGAAATAAATGGGACCTTTAGTCGGAATAAGTTGGATAAAGCTGTATCCAGATGAATGGGATGGGACTGATTGAACACCCAGGTAATGCTAGGACACTATTCCAGCACCGTTTGCTTGGGATTCCTTTGCCCGGGATTGCTCTGTATTGCTGATTGTAATTTTTTTTTTTCTTTTCCTTGAGGCTTTTGGCCCGTGTTTCCCATCAGCATTGAAGTCTTCTGTCCTCCTAATTTTGCCATCCAATTCTACTGCTCGGAATATTTTGTCATAAACATTACGAATAAACAAAAACTGAGAAGAATTTTGACCCAAAAATAAAACCAAAAAATACTACCATCTGTGGTGTCAAAATATTTAAGATTATAGAACTTGTTATATTCGTTTTCCTCTCGTCGGGCAGAATTTTAAAAGAATACAAAGAATCAAAGAATCTTTCACACATACTAATCTAACATGTAAGCACGTCGAGCAGAGAATGCCATCTCAGACCAGAGTAGAACAAGCTGAGGTTGAAAGGTCAAACAAAGCAGGAAGCAAGTATTTCCTGCCATTGACACCAAGTGCGTTGTAGCTAGCGCCAGTTGCGGAGTCCAACAAGAGATCCCCTGCATAACCGGGATAAGCTCCCTTCCCATATACACCGGCACAAGCTGATGCTGCCTCCAGTGGCGCCTCCTTGGGACCCTGGAAGTAGCCATTCCCGAAAGGGTTTGTGGCAGTCCCAGCCAAAAGACCAGCTAAATTGATAACCATACCATCAAGACCAACATCGCCGTTGGGGGCAATCAATGGTGGGTTCTGTGGTCCGTAGATTGGCTGGTGGAATGGCCACGCGCATTGGCCAGGGCACTGGGTCTCCGAGTTACCGACCCATATGTATGCAAATTTGGTGTTCTTGCCGTTGATCTTTTTAGCACTCGAAGAAGACCCGTGAGTGCCACACTTGCTGGAGCAAAACCCTTCAACTGCAACATCGGCAGCTGTCAGGACAACGTTGATGGCGTTCTTTTGACCTCCCTTGGATGCCAATTGCATAATTTGCTTGTCAGAGAGTGATTTCCCCAAAGGATAATTCTCTTCCAGGATTTGAGTACCCAAAGACAGAGTAAGAGAAGAGGACTTCTTGGAGTTGGCGAGGTGGTAGTATTTTTCTGTTGCTTTCCACCACTTGGCAACAGAGGGTTGGGCTGAACCTTTTTGAGGTCTGGAAGAAGAAATGGAGGCAATGAAATCTGTGACAATGGCACGTTGGGAAGGCTTGAACTTGCCGTACCATATCAGGTTAATTGAGATTTCACCAGTTAGAAGAGGACCATTGTGGTATTGGAATGCCAATGCCTCTTGGCTGGAGTCCGATGACTTACCCAGTTCTCTTGAGGCAGAGGTCAGCGAGACCAATAATACAACTTGGAGAAGAAGGACAAGATTGGAGCACTCAGAAAAAGCCATGGGAGAATTTGATGATCACAGAGCTCAGAATCTCAAATGAAGTTTAAGCTTACTAGTTTGGAAAGAAGGTCGAATTAAGTTTTGGAGTGAGGAGAGAAGGCGGGAGTGATGTAAATATATAGTGTGGGAGAAACTAGAAAAGAAGAGGTGGAAGCTACCAAGAAAGAGTTGCCCAGGGCAGCTTGCGAGCTGTAAATTAAAAATGCAGCCAGATGACGTGTTGATATGTAACAAATTAGTGTGCGGCTACTTCTACTTCTAGTTGTTATTCTCCCCAGCACTTAGATTTCGGTTGAAAAACAGCAACTGGGCCAGCTAAGAGGCGCGATGCACACCTAATCGGGGATCAACTGACCTAGCGCCTCTCTTAGGGAAACATCTGAGGGAAAGCGCGTCCAACGATGTGCTTCACCCGGATGAGTATTGCACTTACTTTTGGGATTATATGGCAAGGGGTAAGCGTTGCATATCAAGATATCATGCCCCACTGAAATTCAATGTCTTAGACGTCACTGCTCGTTCTGTCTGTTTGTCTTTTAGAATAAACCAAGTTGGATTTGACTAAACGCGTCTCTACTTAGCGAAAACAAAAATAAAGAAAACAGCGACATTCAACCCCCACATAGAACGCAGGGCCACTTGGTTTTACACTGATTTACCATATTAGTCCAACTTAATCAACTTTAATTGTGTGTCACACAAGTATATGCATTCCCAAACAATCTGGTCCATGCCAAACGCGGAATATTTTACATCCAGAGAATTCTTTTTTTCTTTATACACAAGTCTGCTCGACTTTAATATAGACTAGAAAAAAATTGTCGCCAGTTTAAAGTCATGATCAAAATCCATCGGTATTAAAAGAGTTCTACAGTCCTTTTGTTCTTCACACCAAAAGATTATCTATACATGTCTAAAAACTCTGGGCTAACAGGGAGAAAATGAATCCAGTGAACCTCCAAGTTGGACCAGCAGGATGTTCCTCTCACATCTCCCGCTAATTTTGCTCTCAAAAATTTGGTTCCTAATTATGTACTCTCGCAGCAGTACGCTTCAGCCAACACTGCGTAAGAATCTGCTTCAACATGATGAATTCTGAGTTGAGAACAAGAGAAGAACTCGAAATGAGGAAAAAGAAAAAGGGAAACTACAATAGTAACTAAGCAGGTCACATGATTAGCTAATCCTACAAGGTGAAATTAAGTACGATGCCCATCCTGTTGAGTGTGTTAAATTATCAGAAAGGGTCAATAAGTTCATTGTTTTATACAACCATGAGATATCTTTACCCGCTTGTAAAAGTTTCTGTAAGACATTCCATACTGTTATTATACAACCTCTAAACTGCAGTCGAAATTTAAGCTGCTTATCCTATCAATTGTGCAGCGTACAGAAACTGTGAGTGCCTTTAAATTTTATCATAAAGCATGGTTTCAGTAATAGTCATTGCAGATATGGAACACTTTGTAGTGAGGAACCTAAAGTGAGTAATTGTCAGTACCTTAATCAAATGCATATGGATCGTCTGCATAGGGATTCAGCGAACCTTCTGAAAACAAATCGCCTATGTTCGAACCTCCCCGGACTCTCTGCATTCAAAAGATACATGTTCACAATTGCAAAGATGCCATACTGAGGAGGCAATAGGGCAACAAACCGTAAGCAATCAAGCATCCCCGTATGGGGCCCAGAACCATATAACCAATTTATGTTAAGTACAACTGCTAAATATCCTTTCCTAACATATTTAGTTTACCGCATTCATGCTCTTCAAGGTAAAGCCAACTAATACTGTGTAATAGGAGATAGCATCTTGTGATCATGAAAGCCTGCATAGATTAAGATAGCTTACGGAGTTGGATAGATCTCTCTTCCCTACAAATAGCTTGCCACTCGCAATCAGTTATTCATCCCTTAAGAGCAACTTAGTTGAAACAAAGAGCAAAAAATTACACTAAGATGACCAGCTTCCATTGGCCTCTTCAATGCTCAAAGCAGCAGAAGAATAGGACGCATAGTAGTATTACTACAGGTTAAGCGATCAATGGGTCACCCTATCTAGATCTATTTCTTCTTTAGCCAACTGCAAATTATTTTTCAAAGCATCTACGTAAAGTGTTACTGCTAGTGATTGCTAAGAAGTGTAACCTCCTGGACTCGCAATTATTAACAATAATATACACATAAATCAATAAATTGATATGCAGCTTGAAAGAAAATAGTGCAACACTGTACAAATTGCCCAGTTTGGAAATATTACTTTCGTTACCTTAACAACAGTTTTGGGAGTACGGGACCTTGGTGTGTTCATCCTCTTATTTTTCTTTGGGTCCTGATGTAACTCAAACAAGAAAGACAATCATTGTCCAGCAAATACAGTTTCGAGGCTATCTCCTAAGAAACCTGCTTGTTTATACAAGCAGGCTCAGTACCCTTCCAGATATAAGGTGCATACCTCAAACATCACAGTACTCCTTGACTTTCTACGTTTTGTAACTGTTCTTCCATTATTCATTTCTACTTCATATTCATGGTGAGTTACCTGCCATGTCATAAAGTCCAAAAGAGGTGAAAGGGAGGCAGGGATCTGATGGACCTCAGTGATAAGAACAAAATACTTTACAAACGCTGCAGGATGAGCCTTAAGCTAACCATTCCTATCAAAGTTTAAAAATAAGAATTAAAAACTACAATGTGAAATTCCAAGTAAACAAGTTGTTACCTTCTTGTGATGCTTAGGGATATTCATTACAGTTCCAGTGTTTGCATTCTCCACTTTCTTCAATATTTTTGTCACTGGAGTTTGAGCCTCTTTTAGGTAAGGTGAATCCTATATGAAACACAGGAATAAAAGTTCAATTTACAAGCTTTCAAAAGGCTCCAAAATTTTATTAACGAAGCCAAAAAGTTTTGTCATTCTTGTCACCTGCCCTTCATTCTCTGGTCTTCCCAGAGAAATTCGGCTTCTTTTTCCTCCACCAGGATCTTTTGACTTGCTTGATGAGATGGAGTAGACCTGCCACTCGCTTAAGTTAGTCATTGTGATTATGTGCTAGGAACGCACTTCCTAGCAAAGCTGAATGCACATTCAGGACATTTTGGAAAAGAAACAACTTTATACTCCAAGACAGATTCAAGCTTATGTAACTTTTTTCCACATGCTTTATGGCTCGTAAAAAGTACATTTATGTTCCTGCAAGGGTATTGCATGAAATTTTGCAGCCAACATAGTAAAACAACAGCCTAATACTTGTGATTGGAAGATCCCTGAACAAGAAATTTTGTATATTAAGCTATGCAATAAAATGCATGTTGGAAAAGCTTCATATTTTATACGACTTGGTACATCGTTTCTGGCAGCGGCAGTTAAATAGCTTAACTGTCAAAAAAATCATATGTATATGAAGAACGAATTCCGTTCGTGGATGCTCAAAGTAGCATCCTTATCTTATCCTGTGAACAAGATCGAGAAAACTGTTCGCATGTATTCCAACTACTTATCCATACTGCATACTTAAAATTAGTGTCTATTAGTTCACATGCACGCCTAAAAAAGATGTGTCTGCTGAAGCCACATCTTACGAGAGTTGCATGCACACGTGTCTCTGTGAGCGTGCATGCACGGAAGTGCCTATATCTGTTCAAATGGAGACAGAGAGTCGAAAAAAACACCCCTACCCTTTTTGAATTCACTTCTTGATCGTCATTGGGCTTGTCACTCATTACTTTCCACTGCAATTGCAATAAAGCCCTCTGCCTCTCTTCCTGCATTTATAGCATGAAGAAACAAAGTTTAATTCAGATAAACCAATTTGATTTATCACAGAAATACGTACCTTTGACTTTTGGAGATCCAACTCGTCCTCAAGCTTCCTACATTCATCTTCATGCTCGCACCTCAAAGCTTTCATTTGAGCGTCATGCTCATTCCTCAGTTGTGTCGTTCTCTGAACAGAATAATAAACTGTTAGCCATTTATGTACTTCTCAGGGCTTCCACACAGAATTTGGAGCTATGTACACCTCTCTCAGTTCATTTTCAGATAAAAGTTGAACACGCTTTAGCTCATCACTGTGGATTGCTTTAAGACTCATTTCCTTTCTATCATGCTCCTGCTGAATGCGCAAGACCTATACAAGCAATATAATGAAAAAAATCAGTAACAGAGACTTAGAAACACCTAAACCATCTGTAGCTTTCAAAGATCCACCTAACAGAGAAAAGTGTAGAAGTGAACACAAGAAAGTCAGTATCTTCCAAAAACAAACCATTACAACAACACCATGATTTAGAATGCTCCCGTAAATTACCTTACATCACTAAGTCTTACGTCTAAAAGAAATTGATATCTAAAAAACAAGTTGGTCAGAGAATTCAGATCCAAAACCCATGTTATGTCACTGAGCTCTGTGCACTTTATCATGTGACACTGATTCTAGCGTACATATTCCAAATTATAACCTCAACATGGATAATAGTTTACAGGATCAACATAGAGTTCATTATGGATGTTCATGGAATTACTCATGCAAATAGGGAGTGGCATGGAATATTTAGTATATGTAGAGATTATATACTGAATATGGAATGCATTTTGCAAGACCAGAGTTAAGTTCCTTATGTATTCAAGCAAACATTCAATGGCATGGAACACAGAATTTTTGTGAATGTCTTCAGTGGTTATAGGACAATGCCAAGATTCGTCTTCTTTGATAAGAAGATAGCTGCACAAGTAGTTATTTAAACATGTGAAAAACAAATACCCAGTAAGAAAATTGAAGAGTATTCCTATGAAGGTAATCAAGTAGAGTTAAAAAGATGTCAAACATTATTTTTTTTGCTTCATTATACTTGCCAATACCTACCAGGTTAGCATGTTCCTCCTGAGTACGCACAACCTGAAGCCTTGCTTCTTCTTTGCACTCTGAAAGCTTCTGCTCACACTTCCTTTCCATCTCCAGAATAGCTTTGTCTGACTGAAACACCACTAGCATCAGCAGTGCAATGACTTATACCAAGCATATCGCAACAGATAACTGATATGAGCAAACCTTTTCCTTTTCCTTGTTGACAATTTCCAGCTTTTCAACGTCATACCTATTACGGATTTCATTAATTGCCTGCAGAAAGTGATTCATGTTTATAAGCCAGCACAGACCAAACTCAATGAGGCCTCTTTTAGTTAGACGAAAAACTGGTAAGAACCTGGTCATTTCTCTGAGATATTTCTTTCAAATGCCTTGATAACTCCAGTTGTTTACTCTCCAGCATCACATCATGCTGCTTTTCAGCTTCTGCAAGCTTTTTTCCGAGCATAATCAAAGATGCCTGATTCTGCCACGATAAACAGAATCTCAAAAACAATTGAAAGTTGTGAGAACTCTTTCAATTCTTTAATTTTTAACTGCTTTCAGAACCTCAGTGATTCGGTCTTCAAGTTTCTTCTCCCTCTCCTTATATTGCACAAGAAGTTGTTCCTTCTCCTCCAAAACACTTTGTAGCTGGCCGATTTGTTTCTGCAGTGAATCAACGTTTTGCCCATATTTCTCATTCTCATTCCTCAAAGCATCTGCTTCCTCTGCCTTTTCTTGTATCTCCGCCTGTAACTTCTCTGCCATGTCTTTGTTTTCGATTTCCAACAATGAAATTTTCTGCAAAAACTCTTTCTGCAGTACATATGAAACAGGATTAGCATGCAAGTTGATCATGATCTGGTAGTCTAAGTGGATGAAAAGATACAAACCATTTGACTTTCAGAAGACCTTGACTTTTCTGATAGAATGTCAATTGTCTCCTCTAACTTGGAAACCAGCATCTCTGTTTCATTCTTCTTGGACATCAGAGTTTCAACTTCAGACTCCAAGCTTTGAATTTTCTCACTTGCTGAAAGGCGTTCCTCCGAAAGCTGTGCCATAACAGATTCTTTGGCCTTTTGAAGTTCCATACTCCTATCACTTAACTCCTCATTTACCAATTCCAATGCTTTTTTATCAGATGTTATGCACAGGAACTTATCATGAAGCTGGTCATACTGTTTCCGAACATGCCCAACAGCAAGAGCTCTCTCCTGCTGGACTATTTTAAAGTATTTTCCATATGAAGAGTTTAGCTCATCAAATTTGTTGGTAAAATTCGCATTTTGTTTATCTAATTCAACTAATTGTGCCGCCAATACATGAACCAACCCCTCAAAGTTCTTTACTTCCTCTTGTGACCTAGCCAATTTTTCAGCAAAGATTTTGCTGCTCAATTGGAAGTCACTCTTTTGTTTCTCCAAGTTCTCCAGAGAGGTCATCAATCTTTTGGTTTCGTCTTCCTTTACTCTCAACTCACATTGCACTCCTTCCACTTTAGAGTTCAAACTCTCTATAGCCAATCTATTTGCAGCCGCAGTTGCTTGAAATTCTTTCAACATGGCATCTGCATAAGAAAAATAAAAGGGCTACTTTTACAAAAAAAAAATAAAAAAAAATCCATAGAACTGAATCTAAAGTATGCAACAACTCCTAAAGAAATACAGTTGATCGGCATATTTAGACATGATAGCTGCAAAATTCGGCTAGTTGCTAGACTTTTTCATTATTTACTTTTGGTTCTTTCTTTAAGCGTCTTTCAATAGGGCCTGAGAAGAGAGAAATGCTACAGAGGCTAAAATCATTACTATGACCCAAAGCAGGCTGAAAATAGTAGTCATTCCACCTTTAAGTGGAAGAAATTGCGTGCTATATGAATGTCAACCTCCAAAGAAGGGTTCCAGCGGTAACTGTTCAACTTTAAGAGAACAAGCGAAATACCATACTCTTAGTAAATCCAACACATAGAAATGAACAGAACTGAAAGCTTTTACCTTATTTTGCAAAGCACCAATTCAGATAAATGACATAGAAAAAACAAACTGAAGTTGCAAAAAAAAAAGGACGCCAAGGAAGAATGGCTTTAATAAGTTGAGAGCTGAAATCTTAATATGGAAAAAGAAGAAAGTCCTTTTTTGTTAAAAAAACAGCTGAAAAATTATCCATAAAACAGTAGAAATGATTTTTTCCCCTTCTGGTTATTTGCGTTTAAGTCAAGTCGAACCAAACCAAGAATAAATCAAAAATCCAACCAAGAATTACTTAGAAAGTTCATGCCACCGAGTAAAATGATAACAATAATGATCTAATAGCCATCATGGATGACATCGCATTTTACCTGCCAGGATAATTTACAAGGTGAAAGTAGCTAATGCATTTTCAACATAGAGAATATGTGACACATTCCTAATTCAGTATTTCTCACTCCCTGTGGTAAGCATAAGAACCTAATTAAGATACAGAAGCTGTTTTAGAAGCATAAGCTTCCATTTTTCACTTTTATTTCCAATATCTAGTAGAACAGGGGAAAAATTTCCTTACTGGGCCCTATAAAAAGTCTTCATACTCGAAAAGTTTAAAAGATCAATAACCAACTTATTTTTTGCAGGAAAATGGTCCAGAAAATGAGCAAATCATGTGATGAGCTTGCTGAGTTGTACCTTTTTCGTCTATGAGTTTGGCAGTTCTGCATTGTTCCTCGAGGTAGATCTTATTTCTCTCATTCTTATCTGTTTTAAGTTCTTCCAGTTCCTTTTCACCTGCATCAAGTATTTGAACATATTACACGATAACGATGGCATATTAAAATCCCAAAGAAACAGAATCATTAAAAGGTTGAAAAAGTTCACAATCAGCTGTCGGTTTGTATTTCAGCAACCTTACAGCATACACATCTAACTAAAATGATCATCAATATGGAGAATGAATTCAAACTTTCACAGAAAACTTGTATATAAAACTTACGAGTCTTTATTGTTTCCTCTGCAGAGCCTAGTTTCAGAGATAGCCCACCCAGTTGTTGATTCAAACTATCAATGGCTTTTGAACTAGCAGACAATTTGCCATCAAAAAACTCTTTATCCTTTTCAGCTGCGGAAGCAAGTTAAAAACAATTACTCACCAAAATTGCAAGTATAACACGAAATGTCCTCAGAGCACAAAGACGACACCTACCATCCTGAACCTGGCCAGCTAAGTACTGTAACGTCTCAGTCAATTGATCGCATAGAGTCTTAGTTGAAGAAAACTTGGAATCCAATCCTTTCCAGAGCTTCTCATCTTCCTTCTGCTTTACTTGAAGCTTAGCATTCTCATTAAAGGCATTCTGCAACTTCTCCTCTAAAACACGGATATACTCCATCGATTTCTTCAACTTAGTGTTCTAAGTTAACGAAATTTCTCAATTAAAATCACCTTTCGGTTCACAGTAACAAACAAATCTCCCAAAATCAAATGAAATCTGACATTGATTGACACAGGACTAAATAAATGAAAAAAAACAACAAAAAAAAAAGCGCACCGAAGCAGCTGAAGTCACGTTCACGTAAGCAAATATCAAGAGAGAAACACATATAATCCATATAAAGAGATGCGATAACAGAACACTGCATACATGTATGTAAAAAAAATACGAGTAAAACACAAGCGGGAGAGAGATTGATTGAATTACCGCCATTTCCAGATCTGTTTTCACGGAAGCTTGCTCTTTGACCAATTTCTCTGCAAACAAACAGATCAACAAAACGAATCAACGCGCACATTCCAATTCCTCCTAGAAACCTAATCAAATCACTCAAAACCGACGTAGGAAACCTGCGGTGAGCTTCAGGTTGGCAAAACTCCCCGACGAGAGCGATTCCGAGGACTGCCGCGAAGGAAACGAGTAGTTCTTCGTGGATCCCGAGAGCGATCCTGATAGCGACTTGAGCTGATCCAAGGTTTTCATGCTTGGAATCCCTAGTTTCTGCATCTCGAAATCGAAAGATTGATCGGCGAAACCCTAGAAATTTGGTGTTCGTAACTCCTGGATTTCTTTAGGGGCCTCTCGATAGCTTGAGCTCTTACCTGCGCTTTTGATTGTTTTGAAGCGAGTAAGCGAAATGATTTTGAGCGCGAAACGGGAGGGCTTTTGATTATTTATAGGCCTCCCCGTTTGGAGCCAATATAAAATAGTCCGCTTTGTCTGTCAAAGGGATTTTATCTGGTGCGACCAGTGCTATTCTTCACTGGCACGTACTACTAGAAAACACCTTATGAGTTATCCTCCTTATGCAGCTAGTTCTAAAACATAAAAAAAATACCTTATTTTATTTTTCCTTGTACTAACAAGCATAATAACTTACAACATCGCAAAAAAAAAAGGGAATATGGTGACCAAAATATAGCTCGAAGTATATAAATATTTATGTTGACAAAAAAATATATAAATATCAATTAAATTATATAGCACTTTTATATCACGTATAATGAGAGATATATGATAAAAATGTAAGCAGTGACGAAGCAAGATATAAATTTTAGAGGGGTTCAATGTAACATTTTGTTATATTTTGTTTTATATGTAATAATAAGGATTTGTATGAAAAAAATAAAATTTAGTAGGGGCCAAATATATATTATGATAGGACATATATGAAAAAATTAAAAATTTAAAGAATTACGGGTATATCATGATAGGACTTATATGAAAAAAATAAAAACACAGAGGGAGCCATGGCCCCTCAGCCCCTGGGCCACTGCCTCTGAATATAAGGTTATATTAAAAAAATAGTAAAAATATAAGAATTTTCAATAAGTTTTCATCTTACTTATCTATCTAATATCATACTATTTAATTTTAAGATTAATCAATTTTGTATATTTTAAGAGTTAGATGATATATCAAAAACCATTTAAGAAAAAAGTGATACCTGTTCAAAAAAGAAAGTGTTTTCAGTTTTACTTCCAAATTTTCTATAAAAATTTTTTCAATGATATCATGGTTACTAAATTTAAGAAGTGTGACTATTTAAAATATAATTTATTATATTAATTAATAAAATTTAAAGGAAACAATATCTCCGGAACTCTAATAAAAGCAAAAGAAATTACTTTCAAATAATCTACTCAATTTTCAAATACTTAAGACTTAAATGACATCAATTAGCATAAATCAATATAAGGAAAAAAATGATGAAAATTAGGTGGTAATGATACATTAGTATGCTATGTGCTAAAAACAATAGAAAGTTTGATATAAAAAACAATTGGAGGTCTTTTAATAAATATGAATGATGAGAAAAAATCTAAAATTATATATAATTTTTTTAGAACTAAAATTATATATAGTTGGAATCAAATATGATCGTACTGTCATAAATTTAGTGGCCCAAAATTCTTTTTGGGCTATAATCCTGTGGATCTTGTGAACAACTTAGTTATCCCTTAAACCAAGTCCACGATTTGCCAAATATATAAGGCTTACTCTATACAGGCCAAGGTAAGCCTCCTACCAAATTACAATCCATTTAAACTCTTGTGACATATTCATTGACAAATGTAGACCTGGAAAATGTTTGCAGGTGGAGTTCATGTCGGGTTAGGTGGGTAAATAGGTATTGAACCCTCGACATGGATACAACACAACTCTCCAAAACGCGGGTCAATTACGGATCGACCTGGTCAACTTTTTTAGTTTTACCGTTTAATAATTAGGTATCCATTTACATACTCTTTTACCTATATATAAATAACAGAAAAACACACACAACTCATTTATCTGTTTAATTACCTATTTATGAAAATTATATACATTAACACAAATGACTAATTATATGCCTAATTCTACCATTCATTCAACTACATAAGCTCTAGTCTAGGAGCTAAAGTTGCTCCAGAATAGAAGGTAGAAACTCAAAATGCTCAAATGAGCAATATATCAAATTGACAAAACAATATGAAGCTCAAAATGTCCCACAAAAATCATTCCACAATTCAGCATAAACATTAGAACTTAGAAGTCCAAAATATTGTAGAAAACACAACATCACAAACTACTCACATCACAAAGATGCTCAAATATAAAATCCAGTAGTCAACTAGTCCCATTTTATCGACTACGGAGCAACAAGGGTTTTTTTTTGATAAATAAAATCTAGGTGCGACTTTAATTAGGTAAGAAGGCAAAAGGGATATATGGTCTGGGTTCTCACATATAGCATAACCACTTGCATGCTCATCGGCTTAGTTCAGCAGACCGCAATAGAGACATGGTCGAAGACGAACCCATCACCTTTTACAAAAAGGATATGGCCAAAGTCATGGTTCCATACCGGCATGGACTCGTCATCGCCGCAGTCATAGAACACAATGAAGTCGTAAGAATCCTCATCGAGGGAAGCGTATAATCTAATTTATGATTTTGACCCATAGGTGCTAGACTAGTTTTAGACTCTAATTTGGGGTTAAACGGTTTTTATATGCGTGGAGTTTCTCATTTTGTCTCGATCGTATACCCCAGAGTTTTTGTATCCCTTTTATATACCTTAAGTTTTAATTTTTGTCATTTTTATTTACCTCGAGCAGCCCGCACGATGACGTGTCTATCTGCCCGGATTCACTTGACATGTGTCGCGATTCTATTAGCGCCACATGGAAAAATTATGGGTCCCACCTTATTTTTTAGTTACCCTAGTTTGCGAGTCCCACAAAATTTTTTCATGTGGCACAAATGTGGCATGTGTCAACTGGAGCTAGGCAAATGACCACGCCATCGTCGGGGGGCTGCTCGAGATATACAAAAGGGACAAAAATTAAAACTCGAAGTACATAAAAAGGACACAAAAACTCCGAGATACACAAGTCTAAAGTATGAACTGAATACAATGAAATATATATCCACTTTTATGGTAAAACACAAAGAATCAATTGACACCAATTAGGTTGGTTCAAGTGGTAAGCGACTTGTTCCGCTTAAGCGAGGTCTCGGGTTCGAGTCCTCGTATACGCAGAAAACCTCATTTGGGAGACTCACCCACCATTACCTAGGTGCGCCACCCGAGTCGAGTTGGATTTAGTCTGGTATCTTTGATGTCCTTAAAGGTGGACTGGCCCGGGATACCAGTGGGTAACCAAAGAATCAATTGACCTATTGACTAAAGAAGAAAAATTTTCCCCAAAACTTCTTAGATTTGGCTGAAAAGTATTAGTAAACTTGAACGCTTTTTGTTTAATCGCGTCTATAAAAAAAGGATTGAATAGTAATCGCGTCTATAAAAAAAGGATTGAATAGCAAGAGGAAAGGGGGAAAGAGCAAAGAGTTAGTGTCATTCTAGTTTGTATCAATATGAATTTGTACCTACATCAGAATCTTAGATATTATTCATTATCTTCAACCCCAAATCATCCTTAATCCCACTATTAAAATCATGCCTATGACTCTTTAGATGAAACCAATCCAAGAAGGAAACAAGTGGATTTTTGGTCCCTGTACTGCCCTCGATTTTTAAATGTCAGCCCTGTACCGTTTTTTTATGGATTTTGGTCCTCGTACTACCCAAAAAATATGGTTTTTGGTCCTGCCGGCCACCGGACGATCGTCGGAGACACGTGTCACCGTATGATTCGTCCACGCCTTTCATGTGGGTCCCACTGACCGGGTCGACCTGGGTTTGACCCGAATCGGGTGCAAAGATAACCCGTCCGGTTAATTAAAATCCCTAATTAAAAAAACTAAAATCAAATGTGGGCCCCATTGCCAATTTTTTTCTTCAAAATCAGATTTTTTATGTTACAAATTCATTTTTATTTAACAAAAAAAGTGATCCATGTCATAAATTAAGATTAAAGAAAATATGATTTTAGGAAAGAAAAAAATAAATGAATTTGGACCAGTCTTTTTTTAAAAAAAATAAATTGAAAAAATTCATTCATTTTTTCTTTCCCAAAATCAAACATATTCTCTTCTTTTTCATATTTATGTTAAATAATAAATGACACCACCGTCGTCGCCACCACCCCGACCACTGACGCCACCGTCGTCGCCACCACCAAGTGCTCCATCTGTTCATAACACGCAGGCGTCGTCCCCACTGTGGGTAGGAGCCACAACAACGCAGATCCTACACCGGCAACACCGTGCCGGCCACTGCAGCCACAAGAAGAACACGCCACCGTCTGGACACAGCAACAACCTGCAATCACCAACCCACATGCCGACGAACTCAAGACAACCACCCGCTAGATCCGCTGCCGGAACTACACTCACATCGAAAGCAACACCAACACAGCAACTGCACAGCGACCATGCACAATCCAGCAGACCCGATTGACCCCCCACGTACAAAACAACACACACAGAGATCACCAGCCGAACACTAGAACCCACAGATTCAAAAGGAGAAAAGGAAGACGAGGACTGGAGGTTTACCGGTGCACGATGGTGACGACAAACCAAACTCATTGAGCCTCGAGTTCTCCGTGCACAGGTCCGAGCTGAGCCTCGATCTCCTCGCTCCTAACTCCCCTGTCACACGGCGATAGATGACGGCGAAGCAGGGAAGAAGAAGATGAAGAAAGGGTGGCGGATTTTGATTATCTTTTTGCAATATGTTCCTTCCTCCTCAGGGAACTACTGCTCCGACAAGAAACCGGTTGCGGTGAATTGGATTGAAGGAAATTAGGGGGAATGAGTTTTTTTAATTGTAGGATTTTAATTAACCGAAAATTGAAAGGGGATTTTAGTTTTTTTTAGTTTTTTTAAATTAAGGGATTTTAATTAACCGGACGGGTTATCTTTGCACCCGATTCGGGTCAAACCCAGGTCGACCCGGTCAGTGGGACCCACATGAAAGGCGTGGACGAATCATACGGTGACACGTGTCTCCGACGATCGTCCGGTGGCCGGCAGGACCAAAAACCATATTTTTTGGGTAGTACGAGGACCAAAATCCATAAAAAAAAGTACAGGGCTGACATTTAAAAATCGAGGGCAGTACAGGGACCAAAAATCCACTTGTTCCATCCAAGAAGATACTACTTCAATACTTGTAGTGCTGGCTTAATACCAAAAATTTTGTTGTAGGGACCCAAGTTTGATTAGTTGTGATTCCACAATTTATGTTAATAAAATATTCTAGAAAATTCCTTAAAATTTATTTATTTCTCCAAATTATTTCCCTTTTCCCTCCTAAGATTTATTTATTTTTCTAATTTATTGAATATTATTTTAAAAATAAACTACATATCCATTATATATACTTAAATCAATCAATTATTTTTAATATAATCAATATGTTCATATCTAATCTAACGAGTTCTCACCGTAAAATTTCTTGACTCGATACACCAACAAGGGGCAACTTAGTGAGTGAAAAAAAAAAAAAAAAA
>JAKUCV010003175.1:0-31155 GCA_028386065.3 Turnera subulata | reverse complement strand
CAAGACTAATGCACGCCAAGGCGACCAAGGAAGAAGCAATAGAGACAAACATGGAGCTTGGATGTATTCCAACAAGCTCACTGTGTATTCCAACAAGCTCACTTTTCGAATCATATCCAAGATTCGTACTCACAAGAAGTTCAAGAAGAGATGGAAAATCAAGATTGGAGAGGAGCTGAAACTGAAGCCCAAGAATTTGTTGTCAATTAAGGAGTAATTGACTCGAGAGCACATTGGGCCCAGTCGACATCAATCCACCTTCAAGGAGGTGTCGATATATCCATTTTATTAATTATAGTTGTCAAATTAAAATCAACTAGTTTTATTTTAATTTTATTATTGTAAGAATTTAATTAGTGTCCAAGGTATGTGGGCTCAATTAAATCCTAGTCCATCTAGTAATAGGAGAGGAGGTGCCAAAACTTGGAGTTCAAGTAGGAACTGACGTACTGTTCACCGACTTTACTGTTCACCGGCGTTACTGTTCACCGATTTTGAGGAGGTGTGTTCTTCTATAAATAGAGACCTAGGGGTTCATTGTTAGACAGATTATTTGAGTAATAAAAAGTTCAGTTAAACTTGAATAATCTCGGCCCAAAGAGAGGAGTCTCTTTGTTTGTTTAATCCTTTGTGCTTTGTTTCTTTGTTGTCTAGCACCGAGAGTTTAGGAGGTGGAGGGGCTTTCGCGTCCATCTGTTGCCTAACATGTATTGTTAGGAGGTGAAGAGCATCGGCACAAGAACAGTGCACGATTGGTTGTGATTTGAGATCGGGACAACTTTAGATACGAAGGTGCTTCTAGGACCGGCTAGGTGTGTTGTCGTATCAAAAGGGAAGTTTTCCGGCCGGCTGTGAAGCAAACCAGCAATATGAGACACCTCCTCTTGTTTTAAGCCAATCCCGATGACACTACTTTTGGAGAAATTGATGTGCAATCCAGATAAGACTGTAAAGATTCTCAAGCATCGTTTGAGGTTTATAAGAACATGAGGGTCCGGTGGAGAGAGCAACATGGTATCATCCGCGTACTGTAAAATGGAAACTGGAATATCCTGAACGATGCACTAAGAAAATGGAAACTATCCAAAGCACTAGAGCGACCCCCTACCTTAGCCACTTTCTCCTCCAATCCAACATCTGCAGACTGCTTATTCTTTGCTTTCAGGTGGGACAGAATGGGGAGTTCAGCTGTTAGTTTATGTCGCCGTGGTGATCAGGCCTGGAAAATAATTCCAGTAGACCTAGTACTTACTAAGTTTTTATTTCTTAAAAAGTGTGGCGTATTCTAACGGATCCTTCTACTGCCTTTTTTATTACGGAGAATTAGGTGCTTTTAATGTTGCTACGGAGCAGTGGGATTTGCTTTTCGCTGAACAATGGCAATGTTCCTGTTGTCTTTTCGAATCTGATGGTCAGTTGTTTAGTGTACAAGGAAAGAAGGCTGAGTATAGGATTTCGAGGTTTGATTTCTCTAGCAGGAATTGGGTGCCGGGAGTGAGTCCAGGGCATCGTGCGACTTTTATCAAAGCCGCGTGTACATGTCTATTCATTCTGGCTGTGGAAGAAGCCACTCAACATGCAGGTACACGAAGCATATTTTCCCCACCAACGGAAGTAAAGCACTATACGTTCAAGACCGGTCACTACTTGCCACCGCTGGGTGCTTATTCCAAGGCTACATTCTCTGCGGGGATGGGTTTAGTTTGGATCCAGCCCCCTAATTAGTGTAGTCTAGGTTGTAGCTTCTAGCTAGCTAGCACAATCTTACTAGTTTTGGATCATCACTCATCCTTGTGTATTGCATGATGATGTCTTGAAGAGTTTTGAACAACTTATAAGGTTTCTAAATCATTAATTTTTTCATTATTGGTACGGTTGGTTTTGTGGAAACCAATTTGAGATTCACCTCCTGATGATGTTCACTTGCAGTGCCTCTAATGAATCCTGATGCAGCATTAATTAGCACAACTTTTCATTGCCCCTACTACCTGAAATAATCAGCCAATTACTTCGGTTTTACAAACCCAAAATTGCAGGAATGAATGACATCGAATATAATGAATTTCAACCAAGCACACCAGATATTCACGTGGTGTTTGATCAATAAACTTATGCTTATGTAGTAGATAATCTTTTTTAAATTATTCTTGATTGTTTAAATATAATATGACTTTGAAATTAACAAAAAAAAATCACATAGATATCATGATCTCTTTTTTTTTTTTTTTTGAACCAATGCTTTTTAATAGACTAAATTAGAGAGACTCACAAGGGACTACAGTATTAGTAGTGTCAGTGAGTAAAGGCATACAAAAAAGCTGGAATACAAAGCTAGAAAGCTTCATTCAAAGTTAGAGTTCTCTTTGCTAGACAATCCGTTATAAAATTAGCCTCGCGGAGAATTTTCACTCAATCTAGGCACAATAATTTAACAACAAATCTATGGATCGACCGGATCAGATCTAGAATAGTCAGGGGCAATACTCTGCATACTAAGAAACAAAAAAGAAATTAGAATATTAGAATATTAGAATATCAATAATTCCTACTCTGATTATAAACACGGGCTCAGGTTAGGACTAAATGGGTTAGATCGAACAGAAGGCCCAACCTATCATATGGACCAAGAACAAAACCGTTGAAAGGCCCAAACCTGAAAAACTGGGCAATAAACAAAAAGCCCATGTAAGCTCAAAATTACAAATCAAAACAAGACGTGGAGTCACGCGCTTAAACCACGTGGGGGTTATATTTACTCCAAATGTTATCTATGCGTCATTCTCGTTACTTCCCGCTAAAGACCTGCTCTAAATCATCACAGAGAACATAAAAAAGAACCTGGCTCTCTCCTTTTCTCTCCATTCTATTCTCTCTCACTCTCTCCCCACAACCCAAAATCGATCTGCAAAAGGGTATCTCCCCTTTGAGTTAGTTTTTCTGTCACTGCGCGTAAGCCATGGATGAAGAGTATGATGTCATTGTTCTTGGGACTGGCCTCAAGGAATGCATCCTCAGTGGCCTTCTTTCTGTTGATGGCCTCAAAGTAATGGCTTCTTCCCCCTATCTCCTTCCGTTAAAACTTCTATTATTTCTTCCTTTCTTTTTATGTTTCATGGATATTCGAGGTAAGAATCGAACCCGAGACCTTATTCATCTTGGCAACCAAGAATACCATTGAGCTAGACCTTCATTAGACCTTGATGTGTTGCCAAATAAACTATAAAATGTATGCCTCTACGATCATTCGTTTGTCACAAAAATGATTCTTTTTTTACTGTATACACAATTATTATGATTGAGATCGATCAAATCAAGCTGTAATAGTAATGAGTACAATCTGTCAACATTATTTGATGACCTCAGCCGTTTTTTTTCCCACTGGTATCAACTATTTAATTTTGCAATTTTATTGTCCTACATTTCCAGATCTCTAATTTAGTTATCAGAAACTACATCGTCACAGTTTGAAGATGGAATAATTTTGAGTACTACTTGGCTCGGTGGAGTAATTATGGGTTCATATGTATTGGCGCTTACATGTTATAGCTTGACATTTTGTTTCGAAACAGGTATTGCACATGGACAGGAATGACTATTATGGAGGAGCATCGACCTCTCTTAATCTTAATCAGGTGATCCCATATTGAAGATTTTCATCAATTTATATTCTTGTTGCTCTGTTCTTACAGTATGTAATGGACTGTCTAGATTGAGTGATCTTCTCTTTTCCTTGTTCAATTGATTATAATTGTATAGCTCTGGAAGCGCTTCAGGGGAAGCGACCCTCCAGAAAGCATGGGATCAAGTAGGGAGTACAATGTGGATATGATTCCTAAGGTATACTACATAATTTTATGATCATTTTGGTCATTAACCCGTGGTTTGCATTTCGTTTGTTTTCTGATTTCCTATTGAATTTTCTTGCCTAGTTTATTATCGCCAATGGAGCTTTGGTCCGTGTTCTTATCCACACTGATGTTACCAAGTATCTTCACTTCAAGGCAGTTGATGGCAGTTTCGTGTATAATAAGGGAAAGGTATGGTGCATCTCCGGAACTAGGATCCATTCTTTTCTTTTATCTGCAGAATGTTTTAGTTTATGGTTTTGGTATTTAGAATTATTTTTTTCTCAAAATCAACAAGAAGCAACCATGTTGTTCAGATCTATAAAGTTCCTGCAAATGATGTTGAAGCACTGAAGTCACCCTTGATGGGACTATTCGAGAAACGCCGCGCCAGAAAGTTCTTCATTTACGTACAAGATTATGAAGATAATGACCCTAAATCTCACGAGGGTCTGGACTTGAACAAAGTTACTGCAAGAGAGGTTATCTCGTATGTTTCGTATCCACAGCTTCCAATTTGGCTTTTGCATTTCAGTTTAGGTGGGATCATATCTGGGGACAGACTTGCATAAATGTTTTAGTATTCTGTGAACATAACAGATTGTGTGGGAAAGAAAATATCAGTCTCATATGTAGATGCAAATTTATGCTTGAGTCAACATTTACACCAAATGAACATTATTTTTTTGCAGAAAATATGGGCTAGAAGATGATACCATAGATTTTATTGGTCATGCCTTGGCTCTTCACCTTGATGATAGTTATTTGGATCAGCCAGCAATGGATTTTGTGAGGAGGATGAAGGTGCATCTTCAACTTCCTAGTTTGATGTTTTGTTTCAACAGCTTTTGGAATCTTACTTGTCTATAATTTGTTAAATACTGAGAGGTTGTCCAAATGTTTTGCTGCTTGTTATATGAAGCTCTATGCAGAGTCTTTGGCGCGGTTTCAAGGAGGATCACCTTATATCTATCCACTCTATGGACTGGGAGAATTGCCTCAGGTTTTGTTTTTGATCTGTGATTCCTCTAGACTTGGGGCAGGAACATAATTTCTTTATGGCGTTGTTTGCAGGCATTTGCACGTTTAAGTGCAGTATATGGTGGAACTTACATGCTCAATAAGCCAGAATGCAAGGTAAATATGCCGTAATACAGACAAAGTCCCTCGATGTTCAGGGTTTTAACATTTCATTTCCTTCAAAGCATGTTATCTGCAAAAAGTAATGTCTTCTAGTGCTGTAATTCCTAATTCATCACTGGACATTTTTGTCTACTACACAGACATATCTCTTCATATTGTTGTTTATCCTTTTGGATCCCAGGTGGAGTTTGATGGTGATGGGAAGGCCATCGGTGTGACCTCTGAAGGAGAAACTGCAAAATGCAAGAAAGTTGTTTGTGATCCATCATATTTGCCAGACAAGGTAACTTCTGAGAAACCAGAAAACTGTGTAACAGGAATTAAAGTGCTGAAATTAATTGCGAACACTGTATATGTGGTTTTTCACTTGACTCTTCTTTAATTCAATAGGTTAAGAAGGTTGGAAAAGTGGCTCGTGCAATATGTATAATGAGCCATCCTATCCCAGACACCAGTGACTCTCATTCTGCCCAAGTTATTCTTCCACAGAAGCAACTTGGTCGAAAATCAGACATGTAAGAATCCACCAGAAAGCTCTATTTATGTTTGTCATTTTCTTGTACTTCCATACTAGTGATTCTGCATATCAGGTTTCCATATACAAATGCTTCTCTTTTTTTCTACCTGTGTTGTAAAAGACTGCAAGTGCAATACTTTCTGGAATCTGGGTTGGTTTCTTCACTATCTTTATCGGTAACCATTTTCGAGCACGGCTGCAGGTACCTCTTCTGTTGCTCTTATGCTCACAATGTCGCCCCTAAAGGAAAATACATAGCTTTCGTTTCAACTGAAGCAGAGACAGACCAACCTGAGGTAGAACTAAAGCCCGGAATCGACTTGCTGGGTCCAGTGGATGAGATATTCTATGAAACTTATGACAGATATGTACCCGCAAATGATCATGAAGCTGATCAGTGCTTCATATCTACTGTAAGTAGAGTCCATTTGTTCTTCAGAATATCATCTTTTACCCTTCATGGGTTATTTATCTCATCCATGTCAATGAAGGACATGCATACATCGTTTGTAGAGAATTCCCTGTTACTAATCACACTTCTGATATTCCTTGCAGAGTTATGATGCAACTACACATTTTGAGACAACAGTACAAGATGTGATTGAAATGTATAGAAAGATAACTGGAAAGGTAGTGTCTACTTTCTAGAATAGAAATTGGTACACAAAAGGACAAGTTATTGCTTACTAATTATTTCATTTGGTTTCTGGTTTCAGACTCCTGATCTCTCTGTGGACCTAAGCGCTGCAAGTGCTGCTGCTGAATGATGACACCATTTCCTATAGCTGCAACATTAGAGAACACCATGGAGATGTCTACATCTCTCATAATAATTTTTTTTTTGGCTTCTGCTCCTTCTCTTGAGAACAAATATCTGCTTTTCAATTTCTTTTTATCTATTTGAATGTGTTTGATTCTTGAACCCAAACAGAGGGAAGTTTTGGTAGGTAACCAGTATTGAACTAATATTCAAATTGCAGACTTCATTTTTGTTTTAAATGTTCTTCTTGAAACTTGTTAGCCAGAATCTGGCATGATTTTATATATATGCATTCATTGGTAGCAAAATCAAAAACAAATAACTTGGAACATTGCTTGGTTCTATCTCTGGTGTATGACTAAATGGTCTTTATGTATACATCGAAATCATAATACTAAACCTTTGGAATACAGGCGATTTAGTCTGCCAATAAAGGGGAACTGCTCACAAAATGGAACGGCCACAGTTACATATAATATCAAATGATGAAGTTTTGATTATCGCCTCAGATGGTTAAAATTAATTTTTTTTCTCAATTTTATGTAGTGTAATGTTATAATTCCTTTTCAAATTCAATCATTGAAACAAAAACAATTCATCGTACCATGTGACACTTCAAAAGTTCTACGCTATTAATTTTCTTTTCGCCTTGTTACAATGTAATTAACTTGGTTAGAGAAATATTCAATTTAATAAATTTGAATTAAGGCAAATTTAAAATTGATATTGATATTTTTGATACAGAAAAAGCAACAATAAAAAGTAGCTTTCAGCCATCTAATTCCAACCTTCTCTTCGTCGATCCGATAATTTTTCTTATTTATTATTGTATCTTTGTAATGATTTTAAAATTTATAGTCTTCTTAGTTCTTATCCAACTTATAAATATAAACAAACACTATCCTTCTTATTATTTTTCGTGTCATTAGATGTTATTTTTTAGTGAATCCTTTGATTTTTTTAATTTTGGAAATAATCCATAATTTTAAATTTATCTTAGTGAGCTAAATGTTTTTATTATACGATATTAACTAAATTTTGATTATTTAAGGTACATCCAAAAATCACAATTAGTATTACGGCCATTAGTTGTGAAATCTAGTAAATCAAACTTAAATTGAATTTTCATCAATTGCAGTTCATCTCCAGTATTCGTCTAGTTTTCACAAATCTCTATGTTTAGCAATAATATAAACTTAATTATATTTTATACCAAATTTACTGCTCCTTACCACCATAAACTACAGGAGAAAGCTCCTTACCTTTCTGGGGTTTAAATTTTTAAAAAGACCCTAATTATTTATTCGTTCAAAAAACAACGCGCTTCTCATACTCTCTCTCTCTGTCCCCATTTCCCCGGAGAAATCTTGCTACATAAGGCATCGGTTACATTCCTTCCTTTCTTGTGTGTTTTCCTCATCGACGATTTCGCGACGGCAAAGACCGCGACGAGCGAGTCATGACTCGGCGGAAGAGCGGCGGGGCGGGTGTGAGTTCGAACGGACGATTCGGCGTGTTTGATTTCAACGTGGAAGACGAGCGCGTGCCGGAGGAGGCGGCGAGGCTCTCCGCGAAATTCGCAACCCGGAAGAAGAAGAAGCGTAACCTCTTCTCCCCCGTCTTTTTTTTTTTTTTCCTCTAATATTCATTTTTCGTTATGTAGTTGCGGGAATGGAAGGCGCGGTTGAGAAGAAAAGTACTATTGTAACTATTGATATCGACGATGAAGGTGTAGTGGTTGATGGTGAAACCAGAGGTAAGCCAATTGCTGAACAGTTTGGTTTTCGGCCTTTTTTTTCTTGTGGTGTTAAGTCTTGGAAATATGGGTTCAATTTGGTGATCACGGCAGAGAATGTTTGGAATTTGTGGAATTTTAGATTTCATTACTTCTGGGTCTGGAGAGTGTTCAGAGAGAGTAAAGGTTTTGAGGTTTTTATAGAAAGGGCTACATGCTCTTCTGTGAATACTTGACTCAGAGGTGCTCTGTTCCCGGCATTTCATTTGTTTTCTTCTTTCCATTGGATCATCGATTTCTTCAGTAACAATGTTGTATCTGGGTTACATAGCTTGAGGTCCTGTTGTTTGTGTAAACTTCTTTCAAACCTGTTTCTTCATTTTACTATGCAGTTGGTGAACATTGTGTGTCCGGAGAAGAGAAAAAGATCAGAGAAACTGTCGATATTCTTGATGGTCCGGATGATGGTAATGGACGTAATTACATATTTTCTGTTTTTTTCTTTTCTTTTATAATGAATATTATATGTCATTACTAATGCTCTCTTCATACTTCTTCTATAGCCGGAGGAGTCAGAAATACTTTGCACAAGGGTATGAATGATGGATTAATAGATATAGATGATAATATTGTTGGGTATAACTGTATGACTCATCAAGATGATGAGTTGGAGGCTTTTACCCAGTTGCATGCCCTTTCATTTTCCAAATTTTCAAATAATGAGGTATGGCTCGGGTTGTTTTTTCTTTCTCTTTCCAAGAGGACTGGATATAGTGCACTATGGTAATTAACTAATGAAAATATTTTCCAGAATGAACCAGCTGTTATGGATGTTTCTGATAATGAAGAGACGGGTTATGGATATGAAACTAGTGTTGTATCTACTTCAGCCTCTTCTGGCGAAGTGCATAATGGTATGCCCTTCTCTTTGCCAAATTTCTTCTGGGGTGTTTCATGTTTATCTCATGATGTTAATTGAAACCTCTGTTTGTTTTCAGCTCCATTGTCCAATCAAGTGCCTGAACATAATTCTGCTGGGCATAGAATTGTAAGTGGTCTTTCGGTTGTTTTTTGTTAATCCATAGGCATACTTAAATATTCAAGTTATGAATATTAGGGTGTGAAGAGTGATAATCTTTACCAATGGGCTTGTAGCTCATTGGCACTCTTCTGTAAAAAAGCACAAGAGGGGTGAGGTCTCGAGTTCGAGTCCCACCTTCATCGACTAGTATCAAAAAAGAAAATAGTGATAATCTTTGAATATGTCTTAGTTAATGAAAATTTCTCGATGGGGAAGCAAGTAGTGCATGGTTATAGCTGGAACAAAGGTGACTTGTTTTCTACTTCTTTTATCTATCCAGCCTCCTCTTTTTTCCCCTTCTGTTGCCAACTTGCATCTTCCCTCTTTCATTTAAGCTTACTTCTGAGCTTATTTCTGTGGTATGCGCATCTTTATTTGCTCTGGTTTGCAGGATCATTCAAATATGGAAGTTGTTCTTTACCCTGATTATATCGTCTTTGGAGACATGTATATGACGAACTCCGTCTTGAGCTTCTCGCGAACCTGCATCAGAGTTCAGGGCTCAGCCTGGAATGAGATTAAGAGCGATTTTAAATCTGAGTGGAGCATTGATGATGTCATTAAAATTAAATCAGGATGGCAGCAGATGGTGCGTTAGGAAATCTGTCATATTCTCTTCTCTTTATATAATGCTGAGTCGAATAAGTTGCATATCTGAAACTGCTGGATGTAGGTTGAGACTGCTGCCGTATATATGGATCTTAAATCAGTTGTTTCCAGTGGAGCTGGGGATGCAGATGAATCTACAGGTTTGTCTGTTATGTCAGCTATCTTTCTTGTTTTCCCTGATGGGAAAAACTATTCCATAGTATCCTTAAGTAGATCAGTTTTGTCCTTAGTGCTCTGGTGTAATTAATTCTCCCAATGTAGGAGTTGACAAGTTGAAGTGCTCAGTTTATGATCCAGACTGGTCTCAAGCATTGGAAGCAATCAAATCATTGGATGTCAGATACGGAAACGTCTGGAATGCAAATATAGAGTGAGCTTATGATCGGTTGGCTTGTACTTCTGATGTATCCAATCACCTATATACGTCTAGTACTACTACTTCTGCTTAATTTTATAACTTAGTCTATCAGTGCGGCCATTAAACTTTCAGTTCATGTGGCTGACTAGCTTGGGTTCATAGTTTGCAGTTTCTTTTGCCTTTTCATTTGATTTTGTCGTGACTACTTTGTGATAGATATGTTTTTATAAGTCTATATATTATTATTTTCTACTTGGCATGGTTCACACGTCTTCTGTGGGTTTTATGTTGTAGTATAAATTGCGAGAGTGCTGAAAATATCATTTTCGGGCACAATGGCATGGTTTCATCCAAACCTTATCTTCCCGTGTAAGTCAAACAAAAACTTTCTTTAACATTTGCAAGTATGTGTTATCTTGCATTATACATTTGCTTGACTAATAATTCTTTGCAGTACAGGGTTTAGGCTTTAACATACATCAATACTCTTTAACTTTGACCTTTTGTTTTCTATGCAAAACTTAATCTGTTGTTTTTACATAACTACATATCCTGATTAAAATTATTATATTCCAGTCTTGACTCTTCCGATGAGATTATTTATCCAAAAGGTGATCCTGATGCTGTTTCAGTAAGTAAGAGAGATGTGGAACTTCTTCAGCCAGATACGTTCATCAATGATACCATTGTTGACTTTTACCTCAAGTAATGCTCAAGTCTTTGCTTTGGTTTACCGCTGTACAATTTGTTTCCAATATTTAAAATTGGTTTTTTCTGGTATATGCTGGTGGATCCTATTTCTTCATTTTAAATCATAATACATTGACAAAATGTTTTATTGGCAGATATTTGAAGGCAAAAGTCAAACCTGAAGATCAACATAGATTCCATTTCTTCAACTGTTTTTTCTTTCTGAAACTTGCTGATATGGATAAGGGTCAGTCTAGTTCTTGCGACAGCAGTGCGGCATTTCAACGTGTTCGCAAATGGACAAGAAATGTGAATCTGTTTGAGAAAGATTACATTTTCATTCCTGTGAACTACAGGTAAGAACATGGATTTGCATTATTTTCTCCATGACAATAATCTTCCTTTATTTCCTGTTTTTGAAAAACTCATTAGCAAACCTTTGTGGCAGCCTCCACTGGAGTTTGATTGTCATTTGTCATCCCGGTGCAGTGGTTCATGTTAAAGGCAAGTGGTGTATGTGACTCCGTTTAGGTTGATCTATTGATAGGTTTATCTTCAATTCCCTCAATTCCTTTTAATTACCATCTTGTAGATGATGGTAGTGATGAGTCATCTAAGGTACCATGCATCCTGCACATGGATTCTATCAGAGGAAGCCACAAGGGCCTTAAGAATATTTTCCAAAGGTAATTTGTTGGAAAAGCTGCATTTTTAAAGTGGAAAAGTGAATGGTGAATTGTGATTGTTTTACTTGCTTGTTTTGATGTTTTTCCATGAGTGAGAATAAGAATTGTGTTTAGACAAGGTATGAAGAAACACATTTTTCTCTGTAAATAAGGATCACATCCTGTTTTGTAGATATGATAACTTTCAACTGCTCGAGGCAAAAGGCTTTCAACTTTCCCTGCACATAATCTTATTTCAAATCTATTCTCTACTGGCTACCTGAATGAGAACTTGTTAGTTGTTGGTAATCACTGTAATTACCCTTGGATGAAAAGACTACATAGCATCAAGCTTCATTTATTATGAGAGTGTTACCGTTTTTGTTTTCTGTTGGTTCGAGTGTATATTCCAAATTGTTCTTATCTTAACATCTGGAAGTTAATATTCTTGATACGAACCCACGGAATGGCAGTTATCTATATGAAGAGTGGAAAGAAAGGTGTAATGAGACAGAGGATGACGTATCTTCCAAGTTCTTAAACTTGCGCTTTGTTACACTTGAGGTATTGCTTCACTTTTCAAACTACCTTTATTCTTCTAGCCTTAAATTTTTGTTAGAACCAGAAAACAAATAAATTTGAGAGTTTTAATTGTCCACTTTTCTGTCCCTGCCTCTTCTGTTCTCTTCTTTTACAGTGAATTGTGCAATTTTTAGCCTACTGATTGAACTATTTGAATAATTTTCATGGTATCTTGGGTTGGAGAATGATTTTGATCCTGTTTCAAAGCTGATTTGTGAATAACAAGAAATATCGGATGAGATCAGTTCTCTTTTTTTTTTTTTGCTCAGAGGCAAGTCTTGCTCTGGCTTAAGCAAAACAAGGTAGTGCAATGATATAGATAGTTTGTGCATGCTGTTCAATGTCTCTAACTCTAAACAGATGCCACACTTGTAGTCTGATGCATATCATTAGGTACAAAACATGACATGAACTGCAATTTTTTTGCTTTTCTCTCACTTAAGGTCCCATGCTGTCAGTATTCTTTGACTTTGAGAACAGAAAGTGAGTTTGTTTTTTTGGGTTATGCCTTTAGGGTTCCAAATGGGTTGCCTTTCTCGTTGATACTACTGGCTTATGTGAAGGGCCTATTTGATGTGTTGGTATATATTGGTAGAAATTCAAGCCACAGTTTTTGCAACTTAAAACTTGATTATGAAGTGCTGCTGTGCTATTTCTTTTTAACTTCCACTGTGCCCCTGATAAATATCATTTGCTTTTGTTTTCTGCTGGTTATCATTTAGAAGATGTTCTAAAGCACTATTAACCCGGCTGTCCATTACATTTTTACTTCAGCTTCCACAGCAGGAAAATTCATCGGACTGTGGCCTGTTCTTGCTTCATTATGTGGAGCTTTTTCTTGAGGAAGCTCCTATCAACTTCAGCCCGTTTAAAATAACAAGCCTCTCAAACTTTGTAAGTGATCCACATTTGTGCTCATACTGCTTTTAACATGCATACTTCTTAGTTCTACATTTTATAGAGAACATAGCACAATTACTTTCTCGTGGGATAAAATTTTCCCTGGAGAATGTAGATATCCTTGTGTGTAACTGCTTCTTATTAGTGCAAAAATTTTTGAAGTAACATCTCTCAGTTTTATATGGTCATGTTCGCCTCTTCAACTTTTGATGTTTTTGACATGGGACACAAATGTCTTGCTGCCAGAATTTAAAGAAAGAAAAATAACAAACATATGATCATCTGATGTAAGAAAAAGGAACGTAACATATGCAAAAGTCATTATCCAAGAAAATTGTCTGACACGCTTGCTTGAAATTTTATTTTTCCCCCCATTTCTGGTCCATGTCTTATTGACTGAAATTGTTGCCTTTGAAAATTTGTAAATCTTTCACCAGCTTAATAGAGATTGGTTTCTACCTGAGGAAGCCTCGTTGAAAAGGACACAAATCCACAACTTAATTTGTGATATCTTCCGAGAGCAGTCTCAGACAGATCTGTCTATGGACTACACAGATAATTACAATTTGTCCCAGTGTCCTGATGCAAATGAGCTTGAAACTGGAGTGGTCGAGATTATTGAGGAGAAGACATATTGTTCACCAATTACATGCCAGGGCCACTCTAGTTTTGATACTGAGCTTGGGATTCTCTCAGCAGCTAGTCCACTGTTGAATTCCAGGGGGTTGTTTGAACCACAAACAATAGCAAGATCGTTTCCAGAAGGAAACTTTTGCCAGACAGGAGTACGTAATTGGAATACCTCCATGTCACCAATACTGGTAAATTATTTCCGTCACTGGGAATTCATCTATTGTATCCTACGTAATTTATACTCCTTTCCTCAATTTTTTGACCTCATGATATAGAATAATGTTTTTGCCTTAGCATGAATACCTTTGGGGTTTGTCATGGAAGATGAATTTGTGGAACTAATGGGAACTTTTGTGCTTCATCTGAAACAGGAAGTCGAAGAAACTGGGCAGCAGCTCTCTGCTTCAACTTCTGGCACAGAAAACAGGTGGAAAATTGCTGGGTTGGCTCCTGATACTCCCACAGTTTCGTATTATGGCACAGATGATACATCGTTTGAAACATCTTGGGGTCCCAATTACATGCAGCTTGAGAAACATTATGATGGTGATGATGATGATGATGATGATAATGATGATGATGATGATGATGATGGGTCTTCCAAATCGTCAGAGATAGGGTTAGATGAAGAGCATGGTGGATTTGAACATTGTAACGGAACTTATGAACAAAAGTCTTCTCCTACCTCTACTGAGGAACTGGCTAATTGTGTTGTCGAGGACTCCGAGGAGGCAAACCCTGATAGTAATGGCCAGAGGGATAAGGATTTTCTTTCCCCAAATGTGGGCGGGAATGATGATTTCCAGGGAACATCTGTTAATAATTTTGACTCAACTGAAAAACTTTTGGACAACGGTAATATCCAAATTATCGACCTAGATTTGCTCCCAGATGAACCGGTAGTTGGAAGCAGGGCAGTGGCTTCATTTTCTGAGGATGGAAGATGACTCTTAAGAAGCCTTTTTGAGGATTTGCTGTCTTACTGTGAATAGCCACATGCACTTTGTATATAAGTTTTGACTGAGCTTGTAGATAGGAAATGGAAATATTGAAGCGATCCATAGAGATAGAGATTGAACAATAATGATCAGTGCTTAGAAAGGAGAAACAGAAACTGACCCGAAACTGGTAGGTGTTTAGAATTTTGAGAAGTCAAATATACAATGACGAGGATAAATTATCCTCCCATTTCAGGTACATTCTTTTGGGAAGAATGAAATGCCATTTGTTCGAGAATTGCTCATTCATTTCACTCCGGTATGTTTCCTTCCGGAATGGAAACGGGATTGTTTTGGTCAGCTTAGACACTGAAATTACCGCTTCCCGTGTACTCGTCTTGCCAAACAAAGCTTCTTCGTTCGGTTTGAAGTCAATTATTTACTACTTTATCAACTATCCTAAGTTTTTTTCACCTTTCTTACATTACCTAAACCCCCTATCCTCAGGAGAATCGAATCCATGATCTTCCTAAATCGAAATCGAACTCACGGATTCGCATGATCGTTCACTGAAATCCAAAAGCGATAGTCTTTACGACTTCGGTGGCCATACAAATCCAAGGCATCAGATAAAGCAAGCAAATAATGAGGTTTTGTCCCCATAAAAAGAAAAAAGGATAAAACAAATGATGAGGTTGGGCCTCCCTGGGAGGTGGGCCTGGTTTCAAGGGGACCGGAAATCGCTGACTAGCACGTGTGTAGCCCAGGTCAACATAGTACGGATCCAATACTATTTAATAGGTCCAGAAGATGGATGACTCGGATATTATTTTCAACTTGGCCCAATAACTAACTACACGGCCTTACAAAAGTAGAGCCATTTATTTCCAAGTACAGAAGAGGAAGACCACAAAAGCAAGACATAATAATCTCCAGTTGTGTGTGGTCTGGTCAGAGAGAAGATGGGAGACGACAGAGTGAAGAACGAGGCGCTGCAGATTATTGGAATGTTTCAAGTGTTGCCCAGATTAGTTGTCTTCGATCTCGATTACACCCTCTGGCCTTTCTATTGGTACTTCTACAATTTCCCATCCTTTCTCGCCTTTTTAGTATCTGTTTTTTTTCTTTCCTTTATTGCGGCTGATTATTTAGATATGTAGTTTCTGGGTTTTGTTGGGGCGACGTAGTTTGATTCTGGGTATGTGATAAATTTTACATTGCATGTGAAGACGATTTTGGTTAAAAGCTGGTGGTTGTTTTTGTTGTGGTGCAGTGAGTGTCGTTCAAAGCGTGAGATGCCATCGCTGTATCCTCAGGCGAAAGGAATATTGAACGCATTCAAGGACAAGGGGATTGATATGGCCATTGCTTCTAGGTCACCTACTCCTGACATTGCTAACACATTTATTGACAAATTGAACATCAAGCCCATGTTTGTGGCCAAGGTAAAGTCTTTATGGATTGGTGGTAGTATGGCTCGTTGGAATATCTGTAGTGAAGGAGAAAGAACTAGATGTGGTAGTTGGCATGAATTGGTGATAGAAAATGTAGGGTAGCTGGAGATGTAATGAACTTAATGATTGGTTTTGATTTGTTGAATTATTTCTGATGATTATTACGATTGTATTATTTTAGTTGTGATCTGAAGAATGTAAAAGTGATTAGGTGATAGTTGTTCTATTGCCGGTCATTGTGAAGTTGGAAGTTTCGATATGGCTTTCTCTACTCCTGTTTGATGGACCTAATAGTTTAGTGTTGCTCTTTTTTTCTGGTTTCCGCCGTTGATGACTCTGTTTTGCAGGAAATCTTTTCAAGTTGGACACACAAAACAGAACATTTCCAGAAAATTCATTTGAGGACCGGGGTGCCCTTTAACTCGATGCTCTTTTTCGATGATGAGGATAGGAATATACAAACGGTAAAGAAAAGATAGCCCTGTCCGTTTTCTCTTCTTGTTGAAATTTACTTGTTATTCTGGTGCTTCTTGACAAGCAGCGGCATTCTGTGTTTAAATTGGGTCTTTAAAACTCCAAAGTGCCTCCTCTTATCTAATTCATAATAGTTTTTTGCCACCTATTTACAATGCACTTTTTATGGGAATGGCAGGTTTCAAAAATGGGAGTAACGAGCATTCTGGTGGATAATGGTGTTAATCTTGGAGCACTGAGGGAGGGGCTCACAAAATTCACTCAAAACGTGAAAACAACAGAAAAGAACAAGGAGAGATGGGCCAAGTTCACACAGAATCCAAATTCTTCGAAGAGCAAGAGCGAAGATTGAATTCAGTATGTGCTTATATGTGAAGCAGAACAAGAAGGACTTGAAATTCTTCTAGACAACCACATTATGATAGACAGTAAATTTCCTTACACAATTAGGACATATTGTATCAATTTTAGCGCAAGACTGTCATTCAGATACAATACTCAAAAGCGGTGCGCTGCGATGTACACTTTGATTATATGATCATTTATGTCAATAAATGTTCTATTGACGGTTATTCACCTCCAGAGTTCATTAGTTGTGCATTTACCTGATGCATACTGTTGCAACTTGCATGTTTCATTAGAAATAGTCAAATAGATATGTTCATGGGACAAGCTAGTAAAGTATGGTCTCATTTTTTTCCTCCTTACCGACAGCAGTTACCTATCTATCCTTAATCCAAACTTTCCACAACCTATATATACAGATGGCATTGTTTCGTCAATAAACATTCCATGCTTCCCTGAAAAAATTGCACACCTTGACGGCCGTTATACAGCAAGCCGTTAAAAAATAATTGGTGTTAGCCATTTTCAGTGACAGTGAGCTGTAGCTTGTAGGACTGAAGCCTTGTTGGTGTTTCTTTTTCTTCGTGTCCCTCCAAGGTTTCGGGCAACCTACGAACCCACTAAACATTGTTGGGCCCTCCTTCAAGTGATGACATATGAGGGGAGAAAAAAAAGTGTGGGTGTTGGGTTACTACTTACTAGTTACTACTTTACTTGTATGGCAGCTAGTAAGCAATTACTTCATTTAACAACAACGTGCTCCATGAAAGCTCATAATTGAATTCAGTCTCTGTTTGCGAAGTGTATTGAGAAACCAGGACATCTCGCGCTCCTATTCCTCCACTCTTGCCTTAATCGCGGCTTTCTTTTCTTTCTTTCAGTGGAGATTGTCGCGAGAAACAGAGTCAATAATGAGTAGTAGTACTTATTATTCAAACTCGGTTAGGCTTCACCTTAAGCGCCAAACGGGTATGATTCAATCTTTGGCTCTTCACACTTGCACCCCTCGCAACAGAAAAAACCGCAATAACTACCCTCCTTCATTCAACATCGCTTACGCCTTGTCTTCTTTCTACGAAATGCTTAACACCAATCCTCGGCCTCCTGTCGAAGAATTCAACCACTTACTATCCTCAGTTGTCCGATCAAAACATTACGAGACCGCCATTTCCATGTCCAAACAAATGGAAGTTGCAGGAGCTGCGGGCGATATTTGTACTTTAAACATCTTAATTAACTGCTTCTGCCAATTACACCGCGTCTCTTCCGGGTTCTCCGTTTTGGGGAAAATTTTAAAACTTGGGTTTAACCCAGATGTTGTTACGTTCTCTACTTTGATTAGCGGGCTTTGTAAGGAAGGGAGGGTTGATCTAGCACTGAAGCTGTTTGATGAATTGGCTGAGAGAGGGTATATGCTTAGTTCTCGTGCGTATAATGTGATGTTAGATGGGCTGTTTAAAGCTGGGGAGAGGAGTTTGGCAACGGGGTTGCTCGAGAAGATGAAGGGATCCGATTGCAAGCCGGATATGGTGACGTACACTACTCTCATCGATGGGTTTTGCAAGGACGGGCTGCTTGATGATGCTCTGAATGCGTTCCATGAGATGAAAGGGGAAGGGGTTTCGCCTACGGTTGTCACTTACACGACTTTGATTCATGGTTTGTGCAATGTTGGTATGTTGAGGCAAGGGATGGTGTTGTTCAAGGAAATGGTGGGGCTCAATATGACACCGGATGTGGTCACGTTTAGTGTACTGGTTGATGCTCATTGTAAGAAAGGAAAGGTTTTGGAAGCTACAGAGATATTGGAACAAATGGTTGGATTGGGTGTGAAGCCTAATGTTGTCACTTACAATTCGTTGATGGATGGATATTGTTCGCTGAGCCAAATGGATGAGGCAAGAAATGTCTTTGATAGGATGTTAGCGGATGGTTGTAAACCTAGTGTTGTTAGTTACAGCGCATTGATTGATGGGTATTGCAAGAACCAACGGATAGATGAAGCAAAGAAACTGTTTGATGAAATTTCAGTTGAAGGTGGTTTGAGTCCTAACACTGTGACCTATAATAGTCTTATTCATGGCTTGTTCCAAACGGGGAGACCCTGGGAGGCGCAGGAGCTTTTCAAGAACATGCGTGCTAGTGGCCATCGTCCAAATATTATAACTTACTCAACCATGCNGTCTACTGTTCAGTTCCAGTTCTGCTTTTGGAGTTGCAACAAATCATGTGTATCTCTTGTCTCTTCTGAATCTTAATCCGCTTTGACTGCAGTGACATGGCAACTATTTCAGACAAGTAGTCACATCGCACTGTAGGTATGCAAGCTCACAGAGATGTGGGTCTGTAAATGGATGTTACTATACTTAGTTGATTGATTAACCTGATTCAATTCTTTCTTTTTTGGATTTTTTTCCAGTGATTTTGTAGACTCTTTCTCTGGAAGTTTGTATCATCTCCGGTACTTTTATCTTCTAATTCCAATGTAGCATCTCTTCCCTTAATGCTTACTTGAAGATCTCAATATATAAAGCAAGGTCCATGTTCAGTTGTCGTAAACTTGTTTTGTGGTAGTGGCTTCAGTCAACAACTCAGTCTAGCAGGATATCCTTGTTGGTTTATCATTATTTAAGTGCTTTATTAAGATGCTAGGATTTATTACCTGCAACTCGGCAAGAAAAGGATTTATTACCTGCAAACAAAATTGATAGGAATAGGACCCACTGTGGGCCTGTGGCTACCTATCACTCAGAATAGAATGAGATGATAACTCTGCTTCTCTGATGTATTAAATCAAGGGCCCTTATGTCTGTTAAACCCGCAAGCTTGCCAATAGATCATGATCATGTGTCAACTAGGAGCAACCTTTGATTTCTGCTTTCCTAAAGTAATTTAGCAGTTGTTGGGAGTGGTGTCGGACGTTGGGTCCATTGCAATGCGTCTCTACCACATAGCCTTATCTGCATCATTAATAAACTATCAAAATGCTAACACCAGAAGTAGCTAGCTAAAACTTCTAGTCAGCGTACGGATTTAGCTTAGATATTGTGGTTCAGGTTGGTTGCTGTGGTTTATGGTCATTAGACAACACCGTGTGGAGCTATTGGCTGTTAAACAACTGGGCCGGAGGATAGAGACATGAAACCCCCATGTCTATACCTTGGTTGGGTGATTTTAAAACACAAGAAAACAGGACAACCTTCAGTACTATGCGTATCACATGGTTCTGCTGTCCCATGCATCACGGCATTGTCAAAGCTCTATGAGAGGACCTCTGTCTAACTTCTTGAATATAAAATGGGCTCTCTACTTCACCTTCTAACCATCAGAAATCAGCATTTTAGTACTCAACAATCTATTCTTTCTTTTACCATTTCTCTTACAAACTCTCCCTCTACCTCTGCAACTGACAAGATGATCAGTGCCAAAAAACTCATCAAGATGGCGAGGAAGTGGCAGAAATTGGCTGCTATAAGGAGAAAAAGAATCACATTCGCGCAAGTAATAGGGACTGAAGACATGAAAAGTTGCAGCACATCTTCACCAACAGTTGAAAAGGGCCATTTTGCTGTTTACTCAGCTGATAATAAACGCTTCTTGCTTCCTTTGGAATGCCTTAGCAATGAAATTGTGGTACAGTTGCTCAAACTGGCAGAAGAAGAGTTTGGATTATCAAGCGGACAACCTCTTAGACTTCCTTGTGATGCAGAGCTTATGGAATATATAATTGCTTTGATCAAACGAAATGTTACCAGAGATGTAAAGGAGGCTGTATTGATGTCCATAGCAAGCAGTACCTGCTCAATATCATCGGATCTCCATGAAGAAGTGACAAACATTCAAGTTCCAATTTTTGGATTTTAAGTAGACTCTTTGATGTTGATACAGTTAGGACTCAGAAGTCACATAAATAGGAAATTATATGGTTTTTGTAAACAAATTTGCTAAAATGAATACTGATTCTTTTTGCCAAAAGTCTTCAATCTTGCTCATACCTGTCTCCTGATGGAAACTAATATTCATATTGCTTTCAATGGCTAAAAACTTTTTCTTGGTATGGCAATTACCCAAAACTTCATTCGCAGTATTGTGTACATGAAATAAATGGGTTGATTTGGAGCAAACTATCAAAGGAACCATCCCAACTTAGAAAGATCGGATTATTCCCATCATATTTGAAGAACAATCTTCGCAGTAAAATGTAGTATGAGGTCGGAATTGTCGACATGTGATCCAGTGGTATGGTGTGGAGATTTTTAGCTCTGTATATTAAAAGAATTAGGCGAGATAACAAAATTGATGTTAGATATTAATATTACATGAAGTCCAATATTTTCCCATTGGATGTATAGACTGTTGAATAGTGGTGTGGTTTTGTATCCCACATCACTTAAGAAGTATATTGTTGAATAGTGGTGTGGTTTTGCATCCCACATCACTTAAGAAGGTATAGTGAGGTGTTAGAAAGTGCTATAAATAAGACCCCTCAAATCCCATTGAAATCATCCAAAAATTAGAGTATATTGTATCCTAACAATTGTATTAACTCTTCTCCTATTAAAAAGAGCAGTGCTCCGGAGATGTAGGCAAAATTAGCCGAACTTTGTTATCAATTTTTGAGTGTGTTTTCTCTTTATTATTCCGCCTTTATTTTTCCGCATTTGTTTATTTGTTTAGTATTTAACTTTGGCCGACTAAGCCGCCTTATCTCTTTGTTGGCTGGCAAAGCCGCCTTGTTTCATTTGTTGGCTGGCTAAGCCGCCTTTTGTCGGGTTAAGTTGTGAATTAAATAATGTGCAAGTGAGTCCTGTCTCGGAGACTGGGTTTTAAGTGAACCATTGTTCCTCCTGTCTCGGAGACTGGGTTTTAAGTGAACCATTGTTCCTCCTGTCTCGGAGACTGGGTTTTAAGTGAACCATTGTTCCTCCAGTCTTTCCTGGGGATTTATCTTGGAATGATAATTCTGCCTAAGGAGATAGGCTAGGCCATCTTCTTGGGAATTATCGAATCAGTTCAATTCACTAGTTGTTTGCTATTTATAATTGTTGAATACTATCTTTTGATCTTTTGTAATGACGGAAGTAGGTTCAAAAGGGGCTGCATCACGAACACAGTCATGAGAGACTGCTTCCACATCCAGATGGTCGAGGATCCCAGTATCTAGTTTAAAGCTTGCTGTAGAGATATTTGATGGTACCGTTCATTTTGGCATGTGGCAGTATGAGGTTCTTGACTCACTATTCCAGCAGGGACTTGATGTTTCTATTGAACAAAAGAAACCTGATGATATCAGTGACAAGGAGTGGGCCGAGGTAAACAAGTTGGCGTGCATAATAATTCGATTGTGTTTGTCCAAGGAGCAAAAATATGCATTCAAAAATGAAGTTTCTACATACAAACTGTGGAAGGCATTGGAAGACACTTTCATGAAGAAGAAGGGTCAGAATAAGCTTCTGATGAAGAAGAGATTGTTCCGGTTCGAGTATTGATCAGGTACTACGATGAATGAACACATCACTTTGTTTAAGAAGTTAGTAGCAGATCTGTTCAATTTAGACGTTGTATTTGAAGATGAAGACTTGGCTTTGATGCTACTATCATCTCTTCCCGATGAATTCGAGCACCTGGAGACTACGCTATTTCATAGGAAGGAGAATGTATCATTGGAGGCTGTATGTTCTGCTTTGTACAGTCACGAGTTAAGACAACAAGATAAAGTGAAGAACAAAGTAGAACATACAGCCTCCAATACTTTCGAAGTATTACAGCCATTAAACAGAAGAATCTAACACATACAACACGACAGAGGAATCCAACTCAAACAACACATCAGAGGAATCAGTAGAAAGCACAGGCATACACAACACAAGAAAACTACTATAAACAACTAACCAAGACCAAAAGAATGCTTATTAACTTTTATTACCAATTTTATATTCCGGGCCCGTCACTGGACAAGCTAGGGTCGTACCTGGTTATTAACTAATTCTGGATGCCAGGCCCCATCACAATCCGGGATCAACATTCCCATATCTCAAATCCGGGATCAACATCCCAATATCTCAAATCCGGGATCAACATCTCAATATCACAAATCCGGGATCAACATCCCAATATCACAAATCCGGGGTCAACACCCCAACCAACTAACCCACTGGCCATGTCACCACAGAACTAGTCTCTAACCATCTAGTCGTACCACTACTTTCCAAGTGACTATTATACCATCATCTCAAATCCCAGTGCAAATCCAATACTCTTTCATCAATTACCCAATTTCTATTATCTCAGATTAACTCCACAGACTCAATCTCTTATCTCAATCTCATGACACAAATTATTCAAAATTAACAGCTCAACATTATTTCCAACACAATATACACAAGTCTATCACAATCCAACAACAGCATCAATAATTCCACAGCAATCAGGTAACAATCAATAATTATTCCAACAGATCAATCTAACAACAAAAATATACAAACAACAAAGATACACACACAGCATTACGGGCACATATCAAGGTTTATCCATCCTCACCTGATGTGTCTCTGAAATTGCTATCCGGTCAAATCCCGATACCCTATATGAACATATAGGAACACAATAATCACTTATAATGCGCAAACAAAGATAATTATGCATAATGCCGGTTTAGAAATCGTTATACGGCTTGTCTTATATCCAATTTTTATTGTTTCTATAAATTTCTTTCATATGATGTTAACCTCTTTATTCAATATACTATCTATACTTAATTTCAAATTGAAACCGAAACCAAGTTTCCTGTCGATATTCTAATTATACTTAATGTTAAATTAAAACCGAATCCGAATGTTCAAGCCGATTTCCCGGCCCATTAGTCGCTCGTGTCAAATACATATTTACGATTAGTACTATAGCTCATTAGATAATACAAAAGTTATCTAATATTTAATGGAATGAAATTCATACGTAATAATATAACAGATTAATATAAAATCTCTAGTGGTAAATAATGTATCCAGTAGTAGGTATATAGTATTCCGTCAAGCCAATAACCCAAATCTTAATATTCTAAAAGTATAGTAAAACATACTTTGGTCATAGAATAAATTCCATCCGGTTATGTATTTATAATTAACTTATAATTTCATAATTAATTCCAAGATGGTGTTTCTTTTTTTTTTAATCTATAGATTAATTCATTTACCATTGTTTTTAATTTACAAATTAATTCATTAACCAATTGTAATATCAAACGTCCATCGGGTCCGTTATTAGATTGTCAAAAGCATATGTGTCTCGGGAACATGGGCCTCCGTACGTTCGGCCCGTTTCCGAGTCCGTTGTGCAAACCGAGCCCAAACCCGAGCTCATGGTATAAATCGCGTCCAAGGAATTACCCAAAGATCGGTTTCCGGGCTCGCCGAAAAATTCCTGGGACTCGTCGGAAACTCGCCGGATTCCGGCCATCACTGTTCACGACAGACAAGACAACATCCATGAGCTGCAGCTTCACTGCCTACTGAACCACATCGTCAACAACGCCACAACAAACCACCATCGCCCATCCACCATCACTGGTCACTAACACAACAATCCAAGCGACAGCCATACCCGCTGCCGTTCACCGGTGTTCGGAGCCCCACCAAACGACGATGTCAACCACCTAAGGAATCAACACCTACACCCACAGCTGCAACGTCAACACCATCCAAGCGAACCAACACTCACAGCAACCCCACAATCGACGTCAAGCCCACACACAACAACCTCGCCAATCAACCAACATAGACCCACCAACAACAAATCCAAACAAATCAGCCACTAACCTTGGCTAGAACAATAGAATGAAACCAAGAGAAGAGAGGGAGAGGTGCAGCCAAGACTTACCCGGCCTCGGTGTCGGCGCACCCACGGCGGCGGCGTCGTGAGTTGCAGGGGAGAAGGAGAGAAGACGTGAGACTGAGAGAGGGCAGAGGAAGATGGAGGAGGAGAAGATGAGAAGCAGGGGAAGAGGGTATGGTGGCGGCGATTTGGTAACAGGGGCGAGGAGGAAGGAGGAAGGGTGAGGGGGAAGCCGGTGGCGTCGCATGACGGCGGCGGTGAAAGGGGAAGGGAGATGAAGGTGGTGGCAGAGGAAGTGGGGAAGAGGAGAGGCGGCGATGGGAGGAGAGGAGGAAGAAGGGAGAGGGGAAGTCTGGGGCGGCGGCAATGGTGGGCAGAGAGGTGAGGGAGGGGTCAGTGAAGGGAGAGGCACCGATGGGCATGAGGAAATCGGGAGGAGGGGTGAAAATAAAGAAGAGGAAAAAGAAAAGAAGACAAAGAGATGTAGGAGACAACAAGTCACGGGAGAAAAGCAAGAAAAGAAAGAGGGGGTCCGGCGGCTGAGGAAGAAAAAGATGGAGAAGAAAAGAAAAGAAAGGAGAAAAGAAAGGAAGGGAAGGAAAAGAAGAAAAGAAGAAGAGAGGTGGGGCCCGCGCGGCTGGGGAAAAACCGGGAGAGAGAAAGAAATGTAACCGGGAAAGAGGAAGATAAAGGAAAGAGAAGGAAGAGTGGCCTCGGGGCAAGCCTCATTTGGCCGGTCCGGATTCTCGTGTCGGGATCTCGTAAACGCAGGGATACTCCCGTCTTTTCGAATTTTCCGTCCCGAGTCCAAAAATACAACTTGGGCTCGAAAAATCCGATTAATCCTCCTGAACGTCGTTCGAGTCTCAGAATTGAAAACCGAGGCTCGGTTAGTTAAAAAGTCACTCCCGAGCGCGGGAAAATTCTCGGTTTCGAAAAACGACCCCCGATTTACCTTGAATTAATTACCCAAGATTAATTCATTCGGTAAATCACTGTATAACGACTTTAACAGTCCCGGTAAAAATCCAAATTTTACCCGGGCTGTTACATTCTACCCCCCTTAAAAAGAATTTCGTCCACGAAATTCCGTCTTATCCGTGGGTCCTACCACGATAAGCTTCTGGCACACTCTGCTAGGTGTCCAAACTCAACATGAGATACCGCCTATACCCTTAAGCGACATCTCATCCGCTTATAAATACCAAACCTCACAGCTGAGACATTCACTCTCAGCCATGGACTCTCCACTTCGTTCTCGAACGACCTCAAACTCCGAGAACAACAGCTACATCGGTGGCACTGCTTTCCCAACAAGCTCCGATGATGAGCCTCCAAAGAAACGCTTCAAAACGAACATCGTCGGCCTGAAGGAGCATATGGTGGTCTCCCCAAAGCGACGGAAGAAGCGTGCCGGTAAGAAAGCTGAGGACAAGAAAGGCAAGGCGGTAGCTGAGAGCAGCACTCCGCAACAGAAGCTGACGCAACTGAACATCTCGTTGAGGAAGATCAGCTCGGCGGTGGCACAAATTGAACTGGCGTGCACGGAGCTCTTCCCTCACCTGAGGAACGTCCAGCAACTTGTAAAAGATTTAGAGAAGCAAGTAATTCAATAGAGTACATCTTCTCTGTTGTAAAACTATTATGAAATAAATAAAATATATTTCCTTTTTAAAGTCAAAATCTCTTATGTTATAAATTCTCTTATTAAGATATGAAAATCATGTTTAACTGAAAAACAAAATATTAAAGCAAAACGAAACCATCAATAGGAAAATAAAACCAAACATAAATATGTTAAAACAAGACCAAACAAAGCCAACATAAGAAATTAAAAGTAAAACCTGTTTATCAAAATTAGAACAAAAAGAAATTAAAACAAAACACGTTTCATGCTCGGCGCTCTAGATCGACCGTATCCATTCTCAATCCTGAGAAACGTGACACGTACAGTTAACGGTGACGTCGGTTAACCTCGTAAAGAAGACATCCGGTAACTGGCAAGACGATGATCACGGGATCGTCCTGTGTCCCTCGAAAGACACGTTACCCACTTGTTCACGATTGTCCGCATGAGCCAAAAATGTCCGTCTTGTCTCGTATCTCTCCACAATGTCCAAACAGCTGTAAGCGTGTCGCACATGCGCTCTACTCGAGGTGCGGTCCCATCCATCTAGCCACAACGGTCACGAATGCATGTGATAAAAGATGCAAGAAAAGATATTAAGACCATAAAAAGAAAAGACAAGGTAGTCAGAGCGAAGAAAATCAAGAGATGGAAAAAGACTGAAAAACTCTGGCACGGTAATCCGAAAAACACGTAAAGTAACAAAGCATTAAATAATGCAATGGTAAAATTCAAAAAGTAAAATCTTGAAAATCGAAAACGGTAATCACGCTCCCCGTAAGAGTATAAAAGGAGAAGCGGTGATGTGTAAATCATCAAAAGCATTTAAGCAAACAAAACTCTTAGAAAACAAATCCACAGATCGCTGAAAAACAAAAGACCAATACGTCCTAACACAATGCCTGCTCCATCCTCAGTCTTCTTCGTCGAAGGTGCCAATCTTGGCAGGAGGAACCGTCTGGCCTACAGCATGGTCAACGAATGTGCTGAAGAGCTACCGAACGAGCTCGGTAGGATGCCGCGTCTAGTCTTCGTCGACGAACTCTACTCCTCGAGATTCTTCGTCACTCCCATGGAAGAGGTGTTCTTCCTAGAGGACCATGGAACACTGAGGACCTCATACTACGGATCGGCAAACTCCGTGATGTTCTTCATCTCCGAAAGGCTACAGGAGTTCAACCTGGAGTCCACTTGCCAGACTGTGGAGCAAGGCGCCTACTACCAACTCTCGATGACAGCTCAAAGCATGCCCAGAATGACTCGGCTACCTCCAACTTGGCCAAAGGCACGACTGCTGGTGTGGAACTGCAGAGGAATAGCAAGGCGTGCCCAAGAATTCTCGCGTACTTTGAGGGACTTGAAGAACCAGTACAAACCAAACATGGTTCTTCTGACGGAGACACAGTGGCAACCACGGGACGATCACGGTCTCATCCCACTCCGGTTCCCTCAAGCTAACCGGTTCGAGATTCCTGGCCAGAGCGACAGAGGCGGCATGTGGTTTTCGTGGAGCGACAGAGTCACGGTCAACATCAACAGCGACCCAAACAGTTTCCGTGTCAACATCGTTCCAAATCGTTAAATGTATTTTCTTTATTTTTATTAAAGTATCCAAAAATCCATGTAATATTTCCCTTTGTACTTTCAATATTGGCAATATTAATAATATTTGTATTTCCGCTTATTATGGCATCATTTACCTCATATGTGTATGTTCTGCAACAGCTGGAGTCCCTCGACTGGATCCATAATGCACTAGCTAAATGATATAAAATAATAAACAACTGGAGCGAACTATGCAAGCAAGACAACAAACACACAAAGACTGCCCAACAAGACCTAACGCCCGCTCCGCTACCAAAATGAAGCGCCCCGACCCGTATTTACCGTACACAGTAAACACGTGCCGGAACTGTGACAACCCAACCCAAACTAGCCCGACATACAGTGTATAAAAACAATAAATTGGCCAACGACCCAATAACAAAACTGAAAACCGGCTCTTCGGCCAAACAAGGAATTCGTCACCCGAACCCCGGGGACATCAACAACAACAACCATCCGGCCCAATGGCCCAATTACAATATATGCACAGCAGAAAGCTCAACAAAATGCTCAGCGAAAGACTTATGACTCACATGAGAACATATGCAAAGCCCATAGCAACTAATGGATCCGAGTCCTGTCCGAGGGTACGCTTCAGCTCACCCTGTATGTTCCTGCACTACAAGCAACTCATCCTACGGGATGAAACCCCGCAGGCGAGGGGTGAGTCCGAAGCGCTCACCGACGAAACATAAACAGAGATATATTCAACCATAATACTTTCGAAGTATTACAACCATTAAACAGAAGAATCTAACACATACAACACGACAGAGGAATCCAACTCAAACAACACATCAGAGGAATCAGTAGAAAGCACAGGCATACACAACACAAGAAAACTACTATAAACAACTAACCAAGACCAAAAGAATGCTTATTAACTTTTATTACCAATTTTATCTTCCGGGCATGTCACTGGACAAGCTAGGGTCGTACCTGGTTATTAACTAATTCTGGATGCCAGGCCCCACCACAATCCGGGATCAACATCCCTATATCTCAAATCCGGGATCAACATCCCAATATCTCAAATCCGGGATCAACATCCCAATATCACAAATCAGGGATCAACATCCCAATATCACAAATCCGGGGTCAACACCCCAACCAACTAACCCACTGGCCATGTCACCACAGAACTAGTCTCTAACCATCTAGTCGTACCACTACTTTCCAAGTGACTATTATACCATCATCTCAAATCCCAGTTCAAATCCATTACTCTTTCATCAATTACCCAATTTCTATTATCTCAGATTAACTCCACAGACTCAATCTCTTATCTCAATCTCATGACACAACTTATTCAAAATTAACAGCTCAGCATTATCTCCAACACAATATACACAAGTCTATCACAATCCAACAACAGCATCAATAATTCCACAGCAATCAGGTAACAGTCAATAATTATTCCAACAGATCAATCTAACAACAAAAATATACAAACAATAAAGATACACACACAGCATTACGGGCACATATCAAGGTTTACCCATCCTCACCTGATGTGTCTCTGAAATTGTTATCCGGTCAAATCCCGATACCCTATATGTACATATAGGAACACAATAATCACTTATAATGCGCAAACAAAGATAATTATGCATAATGCCGGTTTATAAATCGTTATATGGCTTGTCTTATATCCAATTTTTATTGTTTCCATAAATTTCTTTCATATGATGTTAACCTCTTTATTCAATATACTATCTATACTTAATTTCAAATTGAAACCGAAACCAAGTTTCCTGTCGATATTCTAATTATACTTAATGTTAAATTAAAACCGAATCCGAACGTTCAAGCCGATTTCTCGGCCCATTAGTCGCTCGTGTCAAATACATATTTACGATTAGTACTATAGCTCATTAGATAATACAAAAGTTATCTAATATTTAATGGAATGAAATTCATACGTAATTATATAACAGATTAATATAAAATCTCTAGTGGTAAATAATGTATCCAGTAGTAGGTATATAGTATTTCGTCAAGCCAATAACCCAAATCTTAATATTCTAAAAGTATAGTAAAACATACTTTGGTCATAGAATAAATTCCATCCGGTTATGTATTTATAATTAACTTATAATTTCATAACTAATTCCAAGATGGTGTTTCTTTTTTTTTTAAATCTATAGATTAATTCATTTACCATTGTTTTTAATTTACAAATTAATTCATTAACCAATTGTAATATCACACGTCCATCGAGTCCGTTATTAGATTGTCAAAAGCATATGTGTCTCGGGAACATGGGCCTCCGCACGTTCGGCCCGTTTCCGAGTCCGTTGTGCAAACCGAGCCCAAACCCGAGCTCATGGTATAAATCGAGTCCAAGGAATTACCCAAAGATCGGTTTCCGGGCTCGCCGGAAAATTCCCGGGACTCGTCGAAAACTCACCGGATTCCGGCCATCACTGTTCACGACAGACAAGACAACATCCATGAGCTGCAGCTTCACTGCCTACTGAACCACGTCGTCAACAACGCCACAACAAACCACCATCGCCCATCCACCATCACTGGTCACTAACACAACAATCCAAGCGACGGCCATACCCGCTGCCGTTCACCGGTGTTCGGAGCCCCACCAAACGACGATGTCAACCACCTAAGGATTCAACACCCACACCCACAGCTGCAACGTCAACACCATCCAAGCGAACCAACACTCACAGCAACCCCACAATCGACGTCAAGCCCACACACAACAACCTCGCCAATCAACCAACATAGACCCACCAACAACAAATCCAAACAAATCAGCCACTAACCTTGGCTAGAACAATAGAATGAAACCAAGAGAAGAGAGGGAAAGGTGCAGCCAAGACTTACCCGGCCTCGGTGTCGGTGCACCCACGGCGGCGGCGTCGTGAGTTGCAGGGGAGAGGGAGAGAAGACGTGAGACTGAGAGAGGGCGGAGGAAGATGGAGGAGGAGAAGATGAGAAGCAGGGGAAGAGGGTATGGTGGCGGCGATTTGGTAACAGGGGCGAGGAGGAAGGAGGAAGGGTGAGGGGGAAGCCGGTGGCGTCGCATGACGGCGGCGGTGAAAGGGGAAGGGAGATGAAGGTGGTGGCAGAGGAAGTGGGGAAGAGGAGAGGCGGTGATGGGAGGAGAGGAGGAAGAAGGGAGAGGGGAAGTCTGGGGCGGCGGCGATGGTGGGCAGAGAGGTGAGGGAGGGGTCAGTGAAGGGAGAGGCACCGATGGGCATGAGGAAATCGGGAGGAGGGGTGAAAATAAAGAAGAGGAAAAAGAAAAGAAGACAAAGAGATGTAGGAGACAACAAGTCACGGGAGAAAAGCAAGAAAAGAAAGAGGGGGTCCGGCGGCTGAGGAAGAAAAAGATGGAGAAGAA
>JAKUCV010003174.1:3085-17116 GCA_028386065.3 Turnera subulata | reverse complement strand
GGTGATTAGACTCTTGACCAATATCCATTAAGTGGTGGAGACTTGCAGAGGATCTTCAAGAATACAGCAGGGAGACTTGCAGAGGATCCTTAAATTTTCAACAGGGTTTTATCAAAAGCTCCAGTTAGAGGTTGGTCTTCTAATTCCTTTAAATTCCGCTGTGCAAAGTTTATATGTTGAACATGCTATTTTCTAACAGTCCCGGCCTAAGAAGTTCTTGTTTTTACACCTCTTGCATGGACACAAAACTTTTCCTCCATCAACCAAATACGTTTGAGAGAAAGCAAATTCCAAAAAATTCTCTACTCCTGTTCTAAATGTGTCATGGAGACTACCATCTTCATATGTCCTACACTCCATCCATGATCGATCGGTATCCATTGTATGTTCTCTCTACAGATATTTAGTACAATTTGAAAGAATGGAATAAAAAGTGTGTCAAGTAAAAGAATGGTTCAATGTAGAATCAAACTCAACAAACTCGATAAAGAAGCACTCTAAAAATGAAAGAATGGTTCAATGCAAAAACAGAAAGAATAAGCAACCTACAGCATGCAAAGAAGGTGAACATATCAGAGAAATGGTTCTAATGTATACGCAAACAAGAAGTCATCACATTAACTACATCGAATTCTGACATTTTAAAAAGATAAGAAAAAAATGCATATATATAATATTGACAAGAATGGACAGGAATCAGAATAACTAATATTAGTATCATACATTCAAAGAATATAAAAAATTATAATTTCTAGCCTTGCAAAATATTAAAAGAAAGAGAAAGAACTCTAACCTGTTCAAAAGATCAGAGATAAATGAAGCTGCTGCTGCTTGTGTCTTTGTCAAGCACAGCAACAGAAAGTAATTGAGCCCCTTGCTTGTCAAGTAAAGTTGGAACCTGAAACAGAGCAGTCAAAATAAATGAAATTGCTGAGAGCTGATATAAAATCAGTCAACGATAGGCACTGGAATAGTGACGAGACATGATAGGTGCACTCTACAAAGGGATCATGGAAAAGACATGATTAAGAACCAAACAAGGCCCTACATTAGTGCAGATTGCAATTTTCATAACAAAGTTGAAGACCTAAAATTTTTGAGTTTAGCAAAGTATTTTGGAAACAAATAAACGATGAACTATGCACTTGAAATTGCTATCCTGGGAACCCTTTCAAGTACCATCTCAACTTTAATTGCCTTTCCTGTTCAAAAAAAAAAAACTTTAATTGCCTTTCGTGTCAATATTCATCCTCAAAAGTATTGTTTTCCCTTTCCTTATTGCTTCCTGACAGAAAAGTGCCAAGGAAACATCATGTCTACATCCTTGTCATCATCAACCCTCCCTTTAACTATTCTTGAAACTTTTATTTTTTCTACTGTACATGTCACTGACTTAGAGTTTTGAGATGTTAGTCCGTGCGGTCTTAGGCAATTCTCTCTCGAACTCAAGTCTAAGTCAGCCTTAACCCTCACAGTGATGCTTGGTGAAAGAACAAGCTTAAAGCAATGAAAAGAGCAAACAAGTGTTTGGAAGGAATGAGCTGCTTGTATTACTTCCCTCAAGTATACAAAGTATAAAATGTGTGTACAAAAGAATTGATGATTACAAATGAGGAGTCTTCTCCCTTATATAGCCAGGGCCTATGAGTTTTCTATGGGAAATATCTGCCCATGCTTGCCTACAAGTGAATGCTTGCACATGCTGCACATGCGTGTACCCCACTGAATGTCTGCTCATGCTAAACATGCTTGTCCTCCACTAGAGGTCTGCACACGCTATGCATGCTTGTCCCCCACTAGAGGTCTGCACTCCCATGCATGTTTGTCCCCCACTAGAGGTCTGCACTCGCCATGCATGCTTGTCCCCCACTGAAGGTCTGCACATGCCACACATGCTTGTCCACAAGTGGATCCTAGAGGGTTCCATATGTTCATAGAGAATTCCGCCCCCTGCTAGGTTTGCAAGCAAAGGGTGTGACATTCTCCCCCACCTATCTCGCCAACGCCCTCGTGGCGAGCTTGGCCCGGAACTCCTTGATCTTATCTTCGAATTGCCACAAGTCCCGGTCTCGTTCCCATGAGGCCTCGCTCTCCGGAAGTCCCTTCCAACGAACCAAGTACTCCTCGTAGTTCTCGTTGTTACCCCGCACAAAGATAGGGCGCCATGAAAGAATTTTCTCAATTTCCTTGTCATAGGAGGCAGTGACTGATATTGGTGCTCTCTTGGACTGTCCTCGGTCTAGGTCTTCCTCGTCTTCATAGTATGGCTTCATCAAACTCACGTGGAAGACGGGGTGAAGCTTGAGCCTTGAGGGCAGGTCAAGCTTGTTGGCAACTTTGCCCAACCGCTTAACAATTTTGAAAGGTCCCTCATAGCGTCGCACCAACCCTTTGTGTTGCTTGGCAAAGGCCTTTTGTTGGTGTGGTAATAGCTTCACCATGACAAGGTCGCCTTCTTCAAGCTCCAATGGCCTCCGCTTAACATCCGCCCACTTCTTCATCCTCTTCGTGGCCTTGGCTAGATATGCTTTGGCCATGTCTCTTCGTGTTTGCCAATCCTTGGCATACCGATATGCTGCAGGACTACTTCCCGTATAGCCCGTAGCAATGGTGCTTGGAGTCATTGACTGCTGCCCCGTGACAATCTTAAAGGGACTCATTCCCGTGGATTCACTCCTCGGCAAGTTATATGAGAATTGGGCTACGTCAAGTAGTTGTGCCCAATCCCGTTGGTTAGCACTCACATAGTGCCACAAGTATATCTCCAACAAGGCATTCACCCTCTCCGTTTGTCCATCAGTTTGTGGATGAAAGCTCGAAGAGAAATTGAGCTCGGACCCCATCATCCGTAAAAGTTCCTTCCAAAAACGAGCATTGAAGCGCACATCCCGATCACTTACGACCGTATTAGGAATGCCCCAATGCTTCACCACATGCTTGAAAAACAAGCGGGCTGCTTCAGCTCCTGTACACTCCATGGTTTTTGGGATGAAGGTAGCATACTTGGAGAATCGATCCACGACCACCAAGATCATGTTGAACCCATCGGACTTGGGCAGGCTAGTATTGAAGTCAAGTGAGATGCCCTCCCAAGGCCTATTAGGTGTAGGTAATGGTTCCAACAAACTCGGTGGACGTTGTTGTTCAAGCTTGTCTTGTTGTCAAACTAAACAAGTCCGAACATACAAGTCCACATCATCCCGCATCCGAGGCCAATAGAATGAGTCCTCCAACAATGCTAGACTGCGATCAATCCCTGGATGGCCAGCCCACTTTAAATCATGGCATTCCTTGAGTGTTTCGTTCCTCAACTTCTCATGTCGAGGCACATAGATTCTGCTCCCTTTCGTATAGAGCAGCCCATCATCAAGCCAAAATCTTCTTGTCTTGCCTTGCTCAACAAGCTCCACCAAGACTTTGGCTTGTGGATCATGTGCCATTCCCTCCTTGATGCGCTCCACCAAAGTACTATCGGGTCGACTTATGGCTGCAAGCTCGGCCCTCCTACTCAAAGCATCGGCCACCAAGTTGGCCTTCCCCGGCTTGTACTCCAATGCATAATTGAACTCCGCTAGGAAGTCTTGCCATCACACTTGCTTTGGTGTGAGTTTCTTCTGGGTGAGAAAATAACTTGTGGCCACGTTGTCCGTCTTGACAACAAACCTGCTCCCAAGCAAGTAATGCCTCCAAACTCGTAGACAATGGACCACTGCCGTCATCTCCTTTTCTTGCACCGTATAGCGCCGCTCTGTGTCATTAAGTTTGCGGCTCTCACAAGCAATTGGATGCCCCTCTTGCATCAGGACCCCGCCAATGGCAAAATCTGAAGCATTCGTGTGCACCTCGTATGGCTTGGTATGGTCAGGCAAGGTTAGCACTGGTTCCTCTATGATAGCCTTCTTCAAAGCATCAAAGGCTTGTTGGCATTCTCTGGACCAAACCCATGGCTTGTTCTTCTTCAAGAGGTCTGTCAAGGGTACTGCAATGGCTGAGTACCCCATGATGAATCTCCGATAATAATTGATAAGCCCAAGGATAGATCGGAGCTTGGGGACTCTCTTAGTTGGCTCCCAAGCTTGGATTGCCTCAACTTTGGCCTGGTCCATCATCAACTTGCCGCCTCCCACTTTGTGCCCCAGGAATATGACTTCATGTTGGGTGAATGCACACTTCTCCCTCTTCACATAAAGCTCATTCTCTTGTAAGGCTTGGAAAACTTGCCGTAGGTGTTGAACATGCTCCTCCAGAGTGTTGCTATAGATGACAATGTCATCAATGTATACCACGACAAAGCGATCCAAGAATGGGTGGAGAACCTTGTTCATCAATGTGCAAAATGTAGCAGGGGCGTTAGTTAAACCAAAAGGCATCACCAAGAATTCATAGGAACCATACCGAGTTACACAAGTGGTCTTGGATTCATCTCCTTCGGCAATCTTCACTTGGTAGTAGCCCGATCTCATGTCAAGCTTGGTGAGCCATCGAGCTCCACCAAGTTGGTCGAACAAGTCCGCGATGAGAGGAATTGGGTACTTGTTCTTCACAGTGATCTTGTTGAGAGCCCGGTAGTCAATGCACAATCGCAGCGACCCATCATGCTTCTTTTGGAACAACACCGGTGCTCCAAATGGTGCCTTGGATGCTTGGATGAACCCCGTATCCAGCAGCTCCCTTAGTTGCCTCCGCAACTTTTCCAACTCGGGTGGTGCCATACGGTATGGGGTAGCAGCAGGAGCTTTAGCACTCGGCTCCAGTTCAATCATGTGATCTACCTCCCACCGTGGTGGTAATTTCCTTGGGAGCTCCTTTGGCATTACATCCTCGAACTCGCCAAGTGCTTGCTTCACCTCACTAGGCATGTCATCGGCTAGTGTTGTGTCTTCATTGAGCATCAATGTGGCTAGATAGGTTGGCTTGTTCCTCCGGACCCCTTTCTTTAGTTGCATGGCCGAAATGGCCTTCTCCTTTAGTGTCTTCTCACGAGCCACCGACACTACACAAGACTTGTCCCCCTCCTCAAGGATAAGAGTGTTGGCACTTGGCACGGGGACGGCCTTGGTGCGATCAAGGAACTCCATGCCTAGCACAATGGGATAATCATCCATAGGCACAACAGAAAAATCGACTTTACCTCGCCAATTGTCGATACACATGTCCACCCCTCGTGCTACTCCATGGATTGGTTTGGCCTCCGAATTTACGGCTTTCAATTGCCCACGTTCCTCCTCATATTTGATGCCGAGCCTTCTAGCTTCATCCTTCTCATTGAAGTTGTGGGTAGCCCCCATATCAATTAATGCCGAGTTTGCTCCCCGTCGATGGTTGGCATTGCGTACATACGGCCCTTGTGCTCCACCTTAGCCTGTTTAGTAATGGCCTTCACTGCATTAAGTAGCCTTAATGAGCACACTTTTGGTTCCTCGGCACTCTCCTATTCTTTCCCTTGGACAAGGGCTGCTAGCTTGTTTCTCTGCGGACATTCCACGGCCCTGTGTGGACCTTCACAAAGGAAACAGCCAGAGTTGAACTTATCCTTCCCCTTGTCGCCAGTGAGCTTGCCTCCCTTGTAAAATGGCTTGCCTTTAAAAGGTGGTTTAGAAGTGCCTTCCTTGGTCTCCTTGGGGTAGTTGGGTGCTCCCCCACCTTTGCCCTTGTTGTCCTTGAATCCTTTAGACTTGGGCGCTTTAGGCTTCTTAAACTCAACCAATGATTCAGCCGTGGCAATCGCGGTGGTGAGGTCTTGCACGCCTCTCCTTTGTAACTCTAACTTGGCCCAATTTTGCAGGGCATCTAGGAAGGCAAACAATGCCTCCTTGTCGGGCAAGTCGGGTATCTCCAGCAAAAATTCCGTGAACTCCTTCACGTAGTCCCGAATGCTGCCACTGTGAAAAAGCCGCCGAAGCTTCCCACGTGCTTCTAGTTCCACATTCTGGGGATAGAACTGAGCCTTGATCTCCCGCTTGAAATCTGCCCAGGTATTAATCTGAGCCGTGCCTCTTTTAATATCGGCGTACCTGCGTCTCCACCAAAGCATTGCCGTATCATTAAGGTAGAGGGACGCGGTGGTCACTTTCTTGGCTTCGTACCGAATACCTGCTCCATTAAAGTAGTGCTCGCAATTGAAGAGGAAGTTGTCAAGCTCCCTTGCATTACGAGCGCCATTGTAGGCCTTCGGCTTTGGCACATCAAGCCTCGGCTCTGTAGTAATCACCACACTCCCTTGTGCGACAGCCCTCTTGTACACAGCAAACTCCCCCTTGAGTTCTTGCATGTCCTCCATGACGGTAGCAAGTTGGGCTAGGATCACGTCTTGCCGAGACTTGTACTCGGCCAGCTCTTTGTCGAACGAGTCAATGACGCTATTGAGGGCACCTTGCATCTCCCCACGAAGCTCTTCTTGGTCCCCTGACTCGAGCTCCTCGATGCGTTGTTCGTACCCATCAACTTTGTCGATAAGCTCCGCCAAGCCATTGGCTGTCCGGTCGAGGCTTTCCTCCATGCTCGCTAGACAATCCCTCTCCACGGTCTTCTCCCTAGAAGCCTTCTTGCCACCTCTGGTAGGACGTTGTTCCTCCCTCGGAACATGCTCCCCCTCAACAACAACTTGCTCACTAGTTGTGGCCATCTCTTCTACTCCCAAGCTATCGAAACTTGGCTCCGCTACCAACTGTCACGGACTTAGAGTTTTGGGATGTTAGTCCGTGCGGCCTTAGGCAATTCTCACTCGAACTCCAGCCTAAATCAGCCTTAACCCTCACAGTGATGCTTAGTGAAAGAACAAGCTTAAAGTAATGAAAAGAGCAAACAAGTGTTTGGAAGGAATGAGTTGCTTGTATTACTTCTCTCAAGTATACAAAGTACAAAATGTGTGTACAAAAGAATTGATGATTACAAATGAGGAGTCTCCTCCCTTATATAGCAAGGGCCTATGAGTTTTCTATGGGAAATGTCTGCCCATGCTTGCCCACAAGTGATTGCTTGCACATGTTGCATATGCTTGTCCCCCATTGATTGTCTGCTCATGCTAAGCATGCTTGTTCTCCACTAGAGATCTGCACACGCCATGCATGCTTGTCCCCTACTAGAGGTCTGCACTCGCCATGCATGTTTGTCCCCCACTAGAGGTCCGCACTCACCATGCATGCTTGTCCCCCATTGAAGGTCTGCACATACCATACATGCTTGTCCACAAGTAGATCCTAGAGGGTTCCATATGTTCATAGAGAATTCCGCCCCCTGCTAGGTTTGCAAGCAAAGGGTGTGACAGTACATCTCTTACAGTTAAAACCAGAGCCACCCTCCATCTCATCCCAACATCTCCAACGAAGAGCCTGGAGAGCTCATAAACGCACATGTCTAAGCCATAATCAATTAGATTTATGAGGAGACCACGAGGTTTAAATGCAACCATGAGATAGTGTGAGTGCAAAAGATTCAGTAGTTCAGTTGTGTTCTACAGCCTCGGTTCCTCAGTAAAAGCCCATGTGCATCAATGTCATTTTATGACAAATGCACCATAGTCTGAGTGCGCGGTTCATGTTGTGAAGGGTTGTGCACTGTCCAATCATCGTGAAAAGTTATGCTAACTTAATATTATCGGCGGAAGTTGAAGCAATAAAGGAGGCCATCAAGCTGACACTAGCCAGAGAATGTTTTCTTTTTAAAACAGATAAGTAATAAAAGTACATTCTTTTTTGTTGATAATAAAAGTACATTCTGTTATGTGAGGAAAAATAAAAATGTATGCAGTTTATGTTATTTGAAGATTAAATATTAGCCTTATGGAACAAGTTTAGTTTGAACGAGCGCGTCTCGGGTATGAACCAGTTTGCTTAAAGGCCGAGAAACTCTTGAGCTGGGCTTGCGCTGGTCGATTGGAAATGGCAAACGTGTATTGGTGTGGGGAGACAAATGGACTCTGTGGGAACCATTCTCCATCAAGTCCCCTAGACCGTTGGTCCATCATGTCAGGGCTCTCTCTTCACTGATAACTAGCCAGGGCCGGTGGAACTCAGCTGCAGTCCGTGAATTATTGGAAGAGGAGGAGGCGAGGAAGGTGCTGAGAATCCCGATCTCCCTGGATGTTGAGGACGAAATTATATGGCATTATTCTGCTTCTGGTGAGTACACCACAAAGTCAGTATACTTGATATACATGAAGTATTTCTCATCTGAAGCTGAACTACAAGGGCCCTCCACTTCCCAACAGTCGAATCCGAGTATATGGAATGGCATTTGGCGCATCAAAGCTCAACCAAAAGTGCAGAACTTTCTATGGAGACTGTTGCATGATGCGATTCCCACTGCCCAAGCGCTAGCCCGTAGGACATTCCTGAATGATGCTATGTGTCAATTATGTCACAGGGAGGAGGAATCGCTAGACCACATGTTATTTTTCTGTCCTCATGCAGAGGCCACTTGGTTTGCTTGCCCTCTATCTATCCGCATCCATAGAGGTCAGTATTCTTGCTTTTGGGATTGGTGGTAGAAATGGCTTTCGGTTCTTCATGGCCCAGATGGACAAGCTACACTGAGCCTCATACTTCACACTTGTTGGTCAATCTGGAAAGCTCGGAATGAATACATTTTCAATCTCTCCCCTCCGAACCCACCAAAGGCTGCTAATTCAGCAGTACAGGCTGTGTCTGATTTCTTGGGCATTAATTACAAGTTGCTGTTTGCTCATGTATTGCAAGTTAACCTTCCTGATGTTATTCCTGAGGCTGTTCGGAGGTGGAAACAACCAACAGAGGGGTCGGTGAAGCTGAATTGTGATACGGCATTTAGTGTCAGCACTGGAATGGCGGGATATGGGATTGTATGCAGAGGTTCTAATGGTATTGTTTTGGATGGAATTTCGCACGATTTGTGTGTGCATCGCCGTTAATTGCTGAGGCAACGACTGTCAAAGAAGCGGTCCTCCTTGCTGTGGCAAGAGGCTTTCATAAAGCCGAAATTGAGACTGATTCTCTTGTTGTGGTGAACTCTCTACTGGGAAAGAACAAGATACCCTGGGAAATCCGATCTCTTATCAATTCCACCAAGAACTTACTCTCAAATTCCCCCTTGTTTTGTATCACTAGGACTGCTAGATCTGCAAATCAGGTGGCCGACTGGGTAGCAAAGGCGGCTCTTCATCGCCATTGTCCACCCCATTGGTTCCAGGCGCCACCTGAGACCTTGTATCAACTTATTTGTATGGACTGTGCTCAGTCCAACTCTTTTGAATGAATGAATATCACGTATTTGATTGACCAAAAAAAAAAAGTTTGAACGAGTCAAAAGACAAGGTGGGCCGCCATATATGTAATAAGAATGGTGATTAGTGTAATATTATTTTCTTTCCCCATACATGTAATATACGGATTGGGCTCCTCTCCAGTTGGGGGTAACAGGATAGATCCTGTTACTCCAATCTCAACCGTTAATTAAATCTAATGGTTGATAATTACTTTATATTAAAAAAATAATTTTTTACTAAGTACGTGATACTGAATATTTAATTGACTTCTATTCTCTTTACTCATAAAAACTAAATTGGTTCCTATTTTCCTCTTTTTCTTCTTCTCAATTATTTGGATCTGCAAACTGATTTCTCCAAACAAAACATCTGATATCAGTGATAATAAAACTACAAAGGATATCTTCTCCCAATTTAATTTTTATACACAATACATAGAGAGAGGGAGATAAAAAAGATTTGAAGAGAAAGAATTTTTTTTTTCTTTTTTTGAGAGATGGGCTGATGATTATTGCAAAGAGTAGAGTAAAAATAACTGATGAGTGGATTTGCTAAACAATTAGATGGAGTTGTAACCAGCCTTAGAATCCATTCTTCTCCTCCTTCAAAATCCACCCTCATTCTTAAACTAATGCGTGGAAAGAATTCTTGGTACAAGAAGAGTAAAAGATTTAATTTAACGATTGAGATTGGAGTAATATGATCTATCCTGTTACCCACAACTGGAGAGAAGCCCAATCCGTAATATACTGATCGTGATACTTGTGATCAGAGGAAGCTTTTATTGTAGAGGGCTATATTATTTATCTAGTAATATTGACCATATCAAACATTATCAACCGGCCCCACCACAGCCACCACTCCACATCTACAACCGCATGCTCCGCTGCAGCCCCCGCACAGCCGCTGCCACCACAGCCACCACTCTTTGCCAAGTTTCCACATCCACCACCATGCTCCGCTGCATCCCCAGCACAGCCCCCGACACCACAGCCACCACTCTTCGCCGTGTTTCCACATCCACCACTGCATGCTCCGCTGCATCCCCAGCACAGCCACCGGCACCACAACCGCCGCCACCACTCTCCGCCATGTTTCCACACACACCACGGCAAGATGCGCCGCGTCCTCCACTCTTTGTTACAATCCTTTCTGCCAAGTCTGCCTTCAACTCGGATTTACTCACTACCACAACAGCAATGCTGGTTTGCTCTAGTTCGCAGTGGAGCCCTTCGACATCCTCCATTCTACAATCGATATCCTAAGAAATTCTTTGGGGAGAAACAATCAGCAGCCTTGGTTCCCCAGCGGAAAGCCCATCTGCATCATTGTCATTTTGTGACAATGCACCATAGTCTCAGTCCGGTTCATCAGTGTCGGTGCACTGTCCAGGTTGTGAAGGGAGTTGTTTGTGGGTACAAAGGGGGAGAAGAGAGAAGAGGAAGGGAGTAGTAACATAGTTTTACCTTTTTTTCTTTATTTTTCATTGCCCTTTTTCTTTGTAGCTCTCAGCAATAGCTGTCGTAGTTTCTGGACAATGTATGAAAACTCGTCACGATGATCGTTAGGCCTTGGGTGGTTTCATCTTTGTATGTGAGCTTGTTTCCTTCTTTCTTTTTGTTCTTTTCAGACCATTTTGTGAATGATTGTTTCTTTTACCTCATGCATCATGCATTCTTTGCTTTGGATTTCAGAACAGTAATCAGGATACTGCTGTGGCTTCTATCCTGACTGAAACCCTTACATTAGATTTCTCTTTATATATCAATGTTTATCTTCATGAATGGATCTTTCAATTTAGTAAACATCTCTTGACTAATCATTTTCAGTATCCAATTCTGCTGCTAATCATTTTCGTTGGAATAAAATGATTAGTACACCCACAATGGGATGCACTATCATCATGGAGGGACCTCCACAGTTTATCACGGTGCACTATCATAGTGGAGGAGCCTCCACCAGCTGCAAAGATAATGGAGGGACCTCCACCAACTCAGCATCCACCAATACACTTGCTATAAAAGGAATAGCATGGGTGCATAAAAAAAACAGAGAAACATACACAAAAACAATTGAGAGCAGAGATAGAGGGTTTAGGTTGTGGAGACTCGGAAGTCAGTCCAACAAACCGTGACGACTTCCACCGACCGGTAAATCGAGCTAAGCTCCCGATTCTGCTTCCGCTGTATTGATAGGAAATAGAAGTAAGTTTCCTGCACTATGCAATCCTTCATGGGTAGCGGAGCTTAGAGGCTCGGTTTCTGGAATGACTGCAAATATATGATATACATCATTTTTTTGTTTGGTTGACTTTGTTGCCATGTATGCTTCTCGTACACATGAACTGCAAATAATAGTGATATGCCTATCATGAGATGTATTATTGTATAGAATAAGTTTATACATTTTTTTGTGCATATCATAAACAAAAACCATGAAGAAACCTTGTTTATGTTGAACCGAAAAAGTCGAGATCAACTCATCTGGAGTCCGCTGCTCAAGGCGGCGCTGCATGGTGGTTCCCGGCTTGTTAAAAGCCTCCCTAAACCTGTGATGGTGACGCATGTCTCTGGTGGCTGATGGCTACTGTCAAGGCTTGCAAAGTGTCACCAGTGGTGTTCTTCCCCCTCTAACGAAGTTTTCCGCTGCACAATTTAAAGAACTTGAAAGTTTTTTTTGTGCTATGAAGAAGATGGAGACTTTTTTTGTCTTGGCAGTGAGAATTTTTTTTGCTATGTGTGGAAGATAAGAGTTATGAAGATGGGGACAGATTGTTTGAGAACCTCTTTTATCTTCTTTAACGAATTAAAAAATAAAAAATAAACTGGCAACCTAACCTTGGGAGTGTTGGTGTTGTGCTCTGTGTTTGAATTTTTTTTGGAAAGTGATACAGTGCATGCGTTGTTGTGTTGTGTTAATTTTCTTAGAAAGTAAAAGATGCTTCATCCTTTTCATTTCTCCCATGCATTGTGTACAGTGCATTTGATAACGGTAAATTTTTAGTCTACATGCGCAAGTTGTTTTAAATAGATGCTCTCCTTGTTTTGTGTACACCTGAACTTGCAAGTGGGCAAGTGGGTGCATGCGTTTTTTTTAGACAAAATTAGAATCATAAAACACAAGGATTTAATGTTCACATACATATATGTCATTATGCAAAGCTATAATTAATTAAGCTAATTGACATATATTTAACCCGAAATCGAAAGTTCACTACGTTCCCAATCATCTTCCTAAGGTTAAATACATAAAAAAAATTAGCCCAATTAATTAAGTAAGCTAAGTATTTCAATTATGCTTTCATACAACGTATTTGTTAGAGCATAATATTTTGTGTCAAACAATTTAACACGTGTAAATAAAATGACTACTGCTGCAAGTGCAATTATCGAGGAGCTCAACAAAGGGTTGAAGCTAAATGGCGATAATTATGAAGTCTGGCGTGTGAAAATCCAGTATGTGCTGGAAGAACAAGAGGCTCTTGAGGCAATAAATCATGTCATGGATGAGCCTGAAGCTGGCAATACGGCTCAGCATAGGCGTGACCGTGAGGCTTATGATGCTTGGAAGAAAAAGGATTCAATTGCTCGGCGCACGCTGCTGAGCGCAGTGGAAGAGGACATTTTCCTAGATTGCAAGGACCTTCCAAATGCTATGGCTATTTGGAATGCTTTGAAGACAAGTTACAGTACCTTGTCTGTGACAAAGTTAAGGTCCTTGACAATCAAGTTTGATTCCTACAAGAAAAACCCAGGTCATACTATGAAACAACATATAAGGCACATGGCCAATATGATCAGGGAATTGAGGAATTCTGGGCATGTCCTAACTGATGAACAACAAATCCAAGCAATCATACGTTCTTTGCCCGATGACTGGGAGCAGATGAAAATTCATCTCACCCATAATGTTCGAATCAACAATCTGGAAGATGTCCGGTAGCACCTTGAGTTGGAAGAGGAAAGGCGTGAGGCTGGAAAGCCACATGCTGAACTGCATTTGACAACTTCCAAGCCCAAGGGTGGTTCAAAGAGAAAGCATTGGGGAAAGAAAACTGGGCCAGCTCACCCGAGAAAGAAGCCCAAGACAGAACAACAAGGCCAAAAGAAGCGACGAAGTACCAATATAGCACGTGTGAAGTGCTACAACTGTAACCAAAAGGGTCACTATGCTCGTGATTGCACTGAGCCTAAGAAAAAGGTACTTTCAACTGCTTATGCTAGTGAACTTTGTGTTTCTAGCTCTGTTTTCCTAACTGAATCTAATCCTATGTGGATTGTAGACTCAGGAGCCACGGACCACATAGCGCGAGAACGTGATGCCTTTGTTGATTTTTGACGGGTCACATGTGGAGCAAAATGGATATATGTGGGAAACAACTCTAAAGTTGCTGTTGAAGGGATTGGATCATACAAGTTAGTCCTACGTGGTGGTCGAGACCTTCTCCTACATGATGTTCTCTATGCTCCTTCGATTCGTCGAAATATTATCTCTGTCAAAACTTTAATAAGTTTGGGTTTCACTTTGTTATTTTATGACAATTTCGTTAAGTTGACTTTGTGTTCAACCTTATTCGGTTTTGGTTACATGACCGGAGGTTTTTATGTTATGGATTTGGATTATATTTCTATTAATAATAATGCTTGTTTTTCCATGATTGTTTCTTCGCGTAATTATGACGTTGATGTAAACTTATGGCATACTAGACTTGGTCACATAGGCCAACAAAGGATGCAAAGGTTAGCAAAACAAGGTTTGCTTCCAAGCATCGAACAAGTGGAATTGTCTAC
>JAKUCV010003173.1:90680-106234 GCA_028386065.3 Turnera subulata | reverse complement strand
TTAATCCTATTAAGATGACTTAGTTAAGTCCAAACCCACAATAAGCAGTCGAGATATTACAATTATCCACTCGCACCTTGCTAGGATAAACATAGGCACCTTGCTTTGGCAAAACCTACCTAGTGTTGATCTAAGCAATGATGAGTGCTTATCATGGAAGGCAACTAAGAACTTAATATTTCATCAACATATGTTCATACATCATATACATATAATCAAAAAATCATACATTGATGTTATGTAAGTTTGGAAACCAAAAATACATGTGAACATCGATGTCTAACTTGAACATCGATGTTTTGAGAATCTGATTCTCCCAACTACTTGGCAGCACTTAGTATTTCGGCCATATCCAGAGCTGTAGAGCTCGGATTTGTGCAAACTTGGTGTCCCTGGAAAGCTAAGAAGTAGGGCTACAACTTTTCTGTTCAAGCCAGACACCAATTCGGCCTCCTTCTGCCTCGAGTTCGCAGTTGAAGTTACTGGGTTCCACAACATCGATGTTGAACCCTTCAACATCGATGTTTGGAGTATGCGAATCTGCAAAACATTGATGTTGACACTCAAACATCGATGTTGGAGGTCGCCGAACCCTCAAAACATCGATGTTGACCATCAAACATCGATGTTGGAGGTCGCCGAACCCTCAAAACATCGATGTTGACCATCAAACATCGATGTTGGAGGTCGCCGAGCCCTCAGAACATCGATGTTGACCATCAAACATCGATGTTGGAGGTTTTCGAGTGCATAGAACATCGATGTTAACACTTAAACATCGATGTTTTGACCTCTCGGTCGACAATCGACCTAAGAGAACATCGATGTTGAAGCTTAAACATCGATGTTGTAGGTATCATATACCTTTCAAGCACCCTTGTCGAACTCATTCGATTTTCTACCAATAACATCTTGATTGATATCACATACCAATTAAGTTCTTGTTTTTCAAAACTCATTTGACAAAACACAACATCAACATGTTCAAAATCATTTAGCATATCACATACACAAAATGAAAACAACACATACTAAGATGATCATATCACATATGCATCACTTATACGGTTTAGAGCTTCACAAGAAGCTCCGCTACCACTGTAAGTTTCTGGTATGCTATATGACACTCATATACAAGAAAAACATGCAGCGGAATTTCCGGAAACAACACAGGAACACATGTGAAGCATATAAACCGAATAACAATTTTCCGTACCTTACACGGTTAGGATCTTCCACCTAACTGAAGTGCCGGAATCAGCAAGAGCCAGACATAAGCCTTGCCCCTCTACGATATCCACACGAACCGTGATCAAGCCGGAATCGTCAGACGATCTCCAACTTCGAGCACTCCCGAATTGGTGTGCTAGCAACAGGAATTTCGGGAGCTTTGTGTGGTGTTTTTCTTCTTTCACAAATAAGGAGATGTGTGTGTATGCTCTTTCAAGCTCTCAAGAACACTCTCAAGAACAAAACTCAGTGAATGGCATGAAGGAGAGGAAGTGATCAGATCACTCCAATCCACACATCAAAGGCTAATGGAGATAGTGGAGGTTATGGCCAACACATTGGCCCATTACCCACCACAATTATGTCTATACATAATAATGTCTCCACTAAACCTTATCAACATATACAGCACCTAAAGTGGCTCAATAATGCTGACAATCAGTGAGCCAACCAGCCCAAATCGACCCTGGTCCAACCACAGTCCAACCGCGGTCCAACCACATACCGGTCCAATCATGGTCCAACCACGGTTCAACCACCTGCTCGAATCAACGGTCCTATGTGTGTGACCCTGTAGGCACTTGTAACATTCGGCAATAATTGTAAAATCTCATTTTATAATTATACACAAAGAGCGGCGTCTAGCAACACATCATTGCTACCCGAACGACAAGATCAGTACTGATTCTAAATGCCTCGAAACATGTCATCGTCCCTTCGTCCCATTATCAAGATTAAACCGAGACACGGAATATGTCAATCTCGTATATGTTTAATCTCGGTTTCTTGATCCTCGAGTTAACTGTGTAAAACGGATACCAATGATATCACCATATCATAATCCGAGCACGGCCGTGCATTTACACTTCAACTCTATCAAAAAACCATTCGATAATATACCCGTTATATGGGTTGGACGAATCCCCTCTGGATCATACAAAACCCACTACACACTTATCATATACCCAATGATTACCCTTAAGTCCACCCAGTTACGGATGACTAGGAATAATATGAAAGTATATGACTCATATGTTGGGAACCTTGACGATCTCAGGTCTAAGGACAATACATATAAGAATCGCTATCGACAAACATATAACGCTCCATGTAGCATTCTTATGTGGGTCGGTCCAGTCCACAAGTTCTCCAACTTGTACCCGTATGTAGAATTCATATCACATATAAATTCTCAACATACGCTAGTCTTAATTTATTATTACAACCCATCCATAATAATAATCGACTAGGGACATTTAAGAATATATAAATATTCTAGGGTTATAAATATGTGCAAGCGTTTATCTCATAAACGATATTTATTGGAATAACCTTAATGTATATACACGACTATACGATCATTCATTGATTGGCTTTTGGGCATATTACTAACAATCTCCCACTTGCACTAAAGCCAATCATCCATGTATCTAATACCAATGGATGTAGCATGACCATCATGCTTCCGCTGTGTGAGAGGCTCAGTCAAAAGATCTGCTACATAGTTCTCAAACATAACTTAGTACAGCCTCAGTTGTAGGGTCGGCAACTGTTTCTTGCTTGGAACTCTTCCAGCAAACAGTGCCACCTCCAAGACAAAAACACATAACTTGATTGCGATCTAAAATCATCCCTGTCAGTTTGGAAGCTAGCATCTTTGTAACACTTTACAACAAGCCCATCAACGCTTCTGTAAACCAGGAATGCATCCTTAGTGCTTCTCAAGTACCTAAGGATATTTATCCGCTGTCCAGTGACTTTCACCGGGATCAGGGCATCTGCTTGTGACACTCAAAGCATAATCGACATCCGATCTAGTACATAGCATGGCATACATGACAGATCCTATTGCAGAAGCATAAGGGATCTTACTGGGCCTTTTATAAATTAGCCCAGCCAAAAAATAAATAACCAAAAATTAAATACGATGGGCCTTATATGAGCCCAAGAATAACGTAAATGAAATTAAAGCGAAAATTAAATGCAATGGGCTTTGTACGAGCCCAATCAAAACGTAAATGAAAACGAGAAATTAAATATAATGGGCCTTTTCGTAGCCAAATAAATAACCGAAAATTAAAGGCAATGGGCCTTTTATGAGTCCATTTGTAATTTAAATAAAACATAAACATAAATTAAATACAAGCATAATAATAGATATAATATACACCTACTCGATAAATCTTTCGGCAATAATAATGGCATAATAATAAAGAATATATAATATATATATGCTTGCTCGATAAATCTTTCAGCAATAATAAGAGCATAATAATAAAGAATATATAACTTATATAGAAAGGAAGAAAGTAGTAATAAGAAAAGTTTTAGAAATAAATACCTTAATAGAGTAGAGACTCGTGCTGATAACGTGTTATAAAATTGGGGAAGATTTTCACTATTTGATGGAATAATACAAACTTGATCAACGTAATAATACAACTTTGGTAATAATAATACACTTTTGATAATAATATGTAGAAGAGAATAATAAATTTAAATGGAGGGAGGTTGAAAGAGAAGTGTATGGAATGAGAAGAGAGTGAAGTTTATGGTGAATTGTAAGTGTATGAAAGTGAAGGAATGAAAGGGTATTTATAGTTGGAAATGGGAGAATAAAAATAAATAAGTATGATTAATTTAAAAAGATAAAATCAAAGACATGTTAGGTAAAGGAAGATGATATTAGGATTAGGACAAATGGAATTATGGAGGGTAATTAGCCAAAGAGATAATTCCAAATAGAATTTGGTGTATGAGTAAAGTATTTATCGGGAATAAATTCAAACATAGTAAAAATAAATTTTACTGGATGATAACAATGACATTCACCGTCATTTATTTATAGCATCAAATATATTCTTGTTCAACCACATTAAAAAATAATAATAATAAAAAAACATCAGCAGAAACACACGATACGACTCTACGTACTCCTCCTTAACTAGCTAGTAGCCCTCTCTTCAATCCTCACAGGGAACCCACCTTTCATCTTCGCCGTCAAATATGAAACAAACTCCGGCTCAACTCCATCCACCATAGCAGGCACCACCCTAAACCTCCTCAAAACCCCCAAAACCACCCTCTTCATTTGCAAGAACGCCATATCCTTCCCCAGACAAACTCTAGGCCCGGCCTGAAACACTGGGTAAGTATAAGGGTCCTTCCCTACAAAGCTCCACTTCTTCTCCTCCACCCCATCCGGTGATCTCCCATCAAGCCACCTCTCCGGCTTGAAATCAGCCCAATCCGATCCCCACAGCATCTCTAGCCTCCCCATGGCATAAGGATGGTACGATACCCTGTCCCCTTTCCTCACCCGCGTGCCGTCCGGCAAAACGTCGTCGCGTGTCGCGTATTTGCCGTCCACCGGGACCGGAGGGTACAGCCTCATGGACTCGCATAGTGAAGCGTGGGTGTACACCATGTCCTTCACTTCTTCAAACACCGGCGTCTCTGATTTCTCCGCTATCTCTTCAAATATCTCCTCCTCCACTTGTGGGTTCTTCGAGAGCAGCCAGAAGAACCACGTCAGGGCGGCAGACGTCGTGTCCCGGCCGGCTACAATGAAGCTTATGACTATGTCGGTGACGAAGTCCTCGTCCGAGTGACCGGACGTCAAGAAACGGGAGAGGAGGTCTCCTGTTTCCAGCGAGGATTTCTCTGCTAGTTCCTTTTTCTTTTCTTTTACGATGTTCTTGGCGAATTGTCGGACTTGAGAGACTGATTCTTTGAGACGTTTCTCGGATCCAATCCCGAAAGCTCGTTTGATTTTCCATGTTAAGGGAAGGAGTGTTCTTACCCTCTTGCAGCTTATCATGACAGCCTCTTCAAAAGATGTAGCGAACTGTTCTTGTGGCAAGGAAGGCGACAAGTAAGCAGGATCATACCCGAAAGCGATCTTACATATGTTGTCAAAAGCGAACCTTTGAAGAATGTCTTGCAAGTCCACAACTTTCTTGTCTGCTGCAACAGCTTCGAGGATGGGGATTAGGCGTTGAGAGAGCTCAGTGTCCACTACCGTCTCAACGAATTTGCGCAGACATTTGGTGTTGAATTCGTGGCTGGCAACTTGCCTTTGAAACTTCCAGGTATCGCCATCTGCGTTGAAGATACCATTCCCTAGCAAATCAAAGAGGGTTTCTTTAAACAAGGGGCCTTTCTGGTATGTGGGGAATTGGTTTTTGAGGATGTGCTGGACATTGGCAGGATTCCCTGTAAGAATAGCACGATCACCCATGAAGCGGTCCACCACAGCTGTGGCTGTGGGTGAGCCTTGAATAAGATCTGATGTCCATTGAATTGGTCTGTCTTTGTTTGCGAGGATGGCAGGAGTGGAGCCAATTATTGGGTATGATTTAGTAGTAGATGATCTCTTGGGTTTTGGTTTTCTGGAAATGATGAAGAACAAGGAGAGAATGAAAAGGGAAAGTGGAGCTAACACCTGGAAGACAAACATGACGAAATTCGGGCACAATTCTTTAATGGTTGTGGTCTTTCTTACTGGTCTAGAGATTACACAAGAATGTTTTGAATACAAAGGTTGCTGCTCTAAGTCCATCTATTTATGGGCTCTTCAATTGGTCCGTATTAGGAACGCACAGCATTTTGCCTTAAACTGCACACCGTCATGCCTTTTGAATTTTTTTCTCTTCTTTTGGTATTTTGACAAGTCATTTTGTTTGGAATGATTTTTTGACGTCACTGATGAGTTATCGCCAATTCTCCATCCCAATCTGAACTTTTTACACCACAAGGTGCTTTGTTGTTTCTCTGTCACTTCAGGTGTGAATCTTCCCATATCTTTGTCATGTGAAATATATAAATTTTGCTTCCAAAAGTTTGGTTTGTGACATGCTTTAATTGTCAAGATATAATCAGTTAATCACCAGTGTATGGCTTAAAAAGGTTCTGGAAGGAAAATGTGTGAACATTATAATTCATTAAAACCAGAGGCGTGCCTCTTAAGTCTTTATCAATCAAATTAAAGATGCTCCCCACTGATGTTCTAGAAAAAAAAATATTGTCTTAGCACGTTTTACAAAATCAATATAGTAATGTTTCTTCTTTTGGTGAGGAAGAAAGAAGAGCTGGAGCATACAGTTGCATCAATGAACTTATACTGAATACTCCTTTTCCCATTCCTATAATATTTCTTCTAAATTTCTCTCTCTTAATTAATATTCGGGATTAACTTACTCAACTTGAGTGGTTTTGGGGAGTAGTTGGTACAGTATTTTATTTAGATGGTCCTGCAGGAAAGCGAGAATCATGTCCAAATTTGCTTCGATTAGTAGCTTCTTATTTTCCTTTTGCTTCAATAATGCTAATGTAAGAAATATAAGAACCTTAATAAAATATCTGGTTGCCGGATTACCTTCAGTTTCTAGAAGAAATAATTTGTTTTGTGGTTTACGGTGTGGGTCCGTGTTGCAAAGTACTAGTACATTATTTGACTACTTTGCTTTCCAATAGTGGGTCCCCCCATCTGTAAACAAGGAAGGGACGCATTACGCAATTGAGATCGTCACGGGACAATAATAAGATGAAATGAGATGAGCTACTAATCAAACATTTTCCTTAAGTACAAAGAAATCAGACTAATTGTTAATTACTATAAAAAATCAGGATTTTTCCATGATGCTCCGACCAATTTTGAGTATGATACTCAATGCATTTATCATCATTAGATGTTAATAATTAAATGAATGTCGTTAGATATGGTAACTTGATAATTACTTAGTAGGTCATCCTTTAACTAAAGTATGTCTAATCAATATGGGGTAAGTCGAAGTGGTAAACAATTTGGTCCTGTTTAAGTGAAGTTTCGGATTCGATTCTTCGTGTACCCAAAAAATTCACATTGATACACTCACCCACCACATCCAGATGGTGGATTCCGAATTAGTGATCCCATATTCCATGAGAATAGACAAAAAATGCCAACAACCTTTGGTCACATTAGTATCAAAGCCCTTGGAGGCCACCCGAGTTCGAGCCCAAGGGTACAAGCATTTCTTAGATTAGATTAGGTAGAGATTAGCGGTACATATAAATATTTTGGGATGAGAATAGAGCTCCATGATAAAAAAAAAAAAAAAAAAAAAGACAGGAAAATGGAGGACAATTGGATCCGGCCCAACAGAAAAACATATCAGCAATTTTTGGTGGTCCAGAATCCGAAAGCCCGAACTGAATTTTACTCCTGCCCGGGATAAAGGATCCAAAAGCCCAACTTGTAAAACCTCAACTCTAGAGGACGCAAACCTCCTCAATACTACTACACTTGGTTTTGGGGTTCAATACATTTTACCCCTTGAACTTTTGGTCAAATGTAAAAAGAAGAAAAAAACGGTTTTTAACCCCTAAATTTTACTATTTCCCATTTTACCTCATTTTTTCTTTAAGGGTGACTTCCGTTGGGGTTTATTATGTTTCTGTTAGTTAATTTAATGGAATGCCGGATGATTGACACGTGGTAAAAACTTAAACCATTTCATAAAAATTTTCTTTTTAATTTCCTGTTTTAAGAAAAAAAACCAAAAAGAAAAAAAGGGGCTAACACTACCCTCCACCGTGAGGCACCGCCACTCCTCCCCCACTCCAACCTCAAATCCTAGAGCAACACTCTCACTGACCCTCCAAAACCCAGTGTTTATCTGCCTTAAAGAAAAATTGTTTTGCAACCAAAAGTAACTTTTTGTCCAATGAAACAAAATTGAAGGAAAACACAGCAGGGAGAGAGCACAACAACCTCACCCGTAAGAGTGTACGAGGTGGTTTGTGCTTTGAAGTGCGACTTGAGCGGCAGAGGTCAATTTTTTTTGACGAGGCGGCTTCCCTTTGAGCCTGGCGAGTTGTCAGTCGAGACCGAGCTGGCGATTGCGGGTAAGGATCCGTTATCCTTTTTCTATCTCTAGATTGATTTCGGGTTGGGTATTCAGTGCCTGTGGGTTTTTGCAAGTCTTTCTTTTCTCGTGTTCTTCCTCTTCTCTACTAAAAACATGCCAAAATATTTCCTCTTATTTTTTACAAACGGAGAAGGATTGCAAAAATCCTCAAAAAGGATTTCTTGAGATCGGGAAGGTGTTTATTACGATGGTGTTAAAGTGCTTGTGCTTGGGTTGGGCCAATTTTTGTGTGGTGGTTTTGGGAGCTCATGGCGGTGGAGATATTGCAGGAGTGGGCATTGCAGCAGAGACGGCTGCAACAACTGAAGGGGAGAACTGAAGGGGAGACGAAGAAACCTGAAAGTTGGAAGTGGAGACGAAGGAGACCAAATTTAAGGTTTCAGTTTTTTTATATATATATAAAATTTTTCCGCTCTATTTTTCCCGAAAAATAGAAAAAAAATTGAATGGTCAGGATATTGCCAAGTGTTGGTCATCCCTGCTTCCGTTATATAACTTGACAGAAACCGAATCGGTCCAACCAAACCAAAAGAAGTTGAACCGAAGAATAATGGAATTTAGGGGGTTAAGAACCGTTTTTTTTTTTTTCTCAGGGGGTTGTTGACATTTGACCAAAAGTTCAGGGGTAAAATGTATTGAACCCCTTGGTTTGTCTGTCATGCGTTTGCGTTTCTGTTCTTGTGCTGATTGTTGTGTTTCCTCATTGCACCGAATTTTTTCCATAGCTGCTGTAAGGTTTCCGGGTCTTTTCTTTTTTTTTTTCTCTTTAAATGCTCTATTGCAACTTCTTTTGCGGGCATAAACAAGTTTGTCACCTTCCTACTGTTTCAGTTTATCACTTTTCACTCATTCTATTATAACCTCAAGCTAGTAGAATTTTGTTGGTGCTGTTGTTATCGCATTATTGGATGGAGAAAGTAAATTATTTCTACTTCATATCTGATCTTCCCATGGTTTCTCTGTGAAAATGCAGTTTTGTTTTGCGAAATCTCAAGCTTCTCGAGAGTGGAATTGTGTCTCTTTTGCTTGGACATGAACAGAAGCCGGAAAACAGCATAACAAGAGGCACTTTTGGCCAATTTTAAGTTGTGTTTTGGGGCCTGAGATGGTGTACATGAAGGGCTTCTTGCGACCTTTGAGGGTAAGTCTCGTTGTGTCATTTAAAAGTCGAGATCTTTCGTCTTTTCTGGGTAATTCCGTTGTGATGAATTTCTTTCACTGTAGAGGTTGGGAGGTGTAAGGGGATACTCGGGGGAGTTTAACAGGACGAAGTTGCAGCTTGAAGGGGTTAAGGATGTTATTGCTGTTGCTTCTGGTAAAGGTGGAGTTGGCAAGTCAACCACTGCCGGTAATGTTGAACTCTGCCCATTTTAAATTTTTAATGCATCCCTTTTTCTTTTCTTTTCATGTTTTCCCGCTTGCTTTGGACAAGCCGGGACTGATTTCATGGATCGTCTTGTTTTGTAGTGAATCTAGCTGTTGCACTTGCCGAGAAGTGCCAACTGAATGTGGGTTTACTTGATGCTGATGTCTATGGACCATCTATTCCTACAATGATGAAGATTGATAGAAAGCCAGATATCACCGAAGGTACAGTTCAATTCTCTAAGGTTTTTTCAAGAAGCATGCTCTCAATTGACAGAAGGTCCATTGAGGAGCTCAGTCAATTTCAATTTCAAAATCATTGAACTTTATCATAACTTTCTAAGCTTTCCTCCATCTTGCTGTTTTCACTCGTTCTTGACATGCGTGGAGATCACCGTGCACATCACTCATTTTTCCTGTAATCTCTTTCACATATAACAGTTTACTCACCGCTTCAAGTTTTATTGAGGTTAGATCTTTATGGGACTTGGGGTAACATAATCATAATGAAATGTAACAGATAATCTTATATGATAGTTGCTAGGTATTGAAGTTCAGAAAAGAGCTCATTTTCTCCCTCGCTTGCAGATAAGAAAATGATTCCAATTGAGAACTACAAAGTTAAGTGTATGTCAATCGGATTTCTTGTGGAGAAGGATGCGCCTATTGTGTGGAGGGGTCCCATGGTATGCTATTTTGCTATGTTGGTTCTTGCAGCGATATTGACTGTATTATAGATAAGCTAACGAGTTTGAGACAAGTTGCTATAAGTTTTACAATGGTTTTTACTTTGAGAACGAGATAATCTTATTATTTGGTTTGATTGTCCAATCATCTACATTCCATTTCACAATTGCAAGATTGTATTTCCTTCTTATGCATTTGTTTCATGTGAGACTTTAATTTTACCTTTACTTGTAGGTGATGAATGCACTTCAGAGAATGACGAGAGGAGTTGATTGGGGAAATCTGGATGTTCTGGTGGTGGATATGCCCCCTGGCACTGGTGATCCCCAAATAACTATGGCCCAAAATCTGCAATTATCAGGTGTCTGAAATTTTTTTACCTCTATTGAGCTAGACATTAGATGTGATAAAGCTTGTACTGAATTGCTCCCATCTATATTCTTGGAGAAAGAGACTCTTCTTTGTGTTTAAGGTTTGCATAAAGCAAATTATCATAATGATGACAACTGTTATGATGATTATTTTTTTCTGTTGCACAATGGATGGTGCTTAAAAGGTCGTGCTTGTTGAACTTTGAACCAGTTTAAATTTATGATTTGCTGCGTGTTAAGTACTTGAACGATTTCCAATCACTTAGAACATTGTTGTAGGATAACTTGCTACGATCTCTTTTTATGCTGCTTTCTTGCAATATATTTGTAAACAACAAAGCATTTCTTCCTAATAACTTGAAAGTTAGAAAAGTCATGTTTGAAGTTTTTTTTAATGGTGAAATTTTTGCCTATATATTGAATGTATACTCGCTGATTTGCTAGCAGGTGCTGTAATTGTTTCAACTCCTCAAGATGTTGCATTAATAGACGCTCGTAGAGGAGTCAAGATGTTCTCTAAAGTTGAAGTTCCTGTATGGTCATTTCCTTTGTCTAAGACTGAGTAATGTCAATATCATTCACCATTTTGTTAGAACATTCTATCGCTAGGCGATGATAGCAGAACTATTCCTTTTTTCCGAGGGTCAATAGCAGAAGTATGCCTGATGGGACAGAAAAGTTTTTTTCTGGTAATACAACTTGTTTAGAGTTCCCACTAGTTACAGCCACGGATGATATTGCTTATAAACATTGGTGGTTTACATATCATTATGGATATCATTTAGTGTTTGGGCAGACATCTATTGATGGAATCGTGTTTAGGATTCAAGGATAATCAGGTGCTGAGCATGTTGATTTTCCTTTATTGATGAATGTGTTACATGATGACATGGTCCTTATTAGAGTATAGGAAACTTGGAGTAATTACCTTTTTAGACTGTGGGAAACTTGGAGAGACTATGTGTTATAGTGCGTTTTCTAGTCCATGAAGAGTCTGGAACACATAATTTTTAGGCCATCTGGGTTAAAGGAGACAACATAATTCTACAAACTGAGTATGTTGTTTGCATTCACAGATTTTGGGATTCATAGAGAACATGAGCTACTTCAAATGTCCACATTGTGGTGAACCCTCGTTCATTTTTGGGAAAGAAGGAACTCGTAAAACAGCTGATTCAATGGGTTACAGTTTTATCGGGGAGGTATGCAAATTCTATTAAGCAGCTTCAGCATCTGTCTTGCAGCTAGCTTTCTTCCATTTTTGGTTAACTTTCCTCTTTTGTCACTCCTGTGGAAAAATGAACCTTCTGTGGAGTTTGATCTCCCCAAATGTTTGACATTGATGTGCACTAAGAGGATGATAGAACAAGTATTTCACTTTGACCACTCCTACTACCTGTTTTGTTTCAGATACCTCTAGAAGTGGAGATCAGGAAAGGCGCCGACGAAGGAGTCCCTATAGTGATTTCTGCTCCAGATTCTGCGGTCTCCATAGCCTATGGTGAGGCGGCACAGAACGTTGCCAACAAACTTGGGGAGTTAACCAAGAAAGAATCCCTACATCCAGAGATTAATCTGTGAATTTTGCTCCTATCATGCCACTTTGCTAGTGTCCTTTCATTCTCTGTAGGTGCTCTTGTGCCGTTGTAGCTGAAGTCTGTTTTTCATAGTCCAAAGACGAAACTTTTATATTCTAGAACAATAGGTGCATAGTGAGGAAATAATCCCAAAAGAAGGTCAACTGTAGAAAATGTTGTGGACTATTGTACACCTGTTTCCGGCCTAGACTACTACAAGGAAATAATCCAAATACTCCTACCAGCCACAGTGTAGAATTGTTTACTTTAATGTTTTCGATCTTTACACAACAGAGCGTATTAGCTGCGATGCGACATTTCTCTAATCCCTCCAGACTCCTGTGTGTGTAATTAATTGATTTAAATTTTAAAATAGTAATATTTTTTTGGTATGAATTTGAAAATAATACTTAAATAACATTATCGCACCTAAATGGAGACGGGGAGCAAACTGGAGCAAATTTGCAGTAAAGGGATGTCTAATGCATAAATAAATAAAGTTATAATGCTTGTTTAATGCGTGTTAAAAAAAAAATAGTAAGGGTGTTTAGTTGTGCAATTCTACCCGAAAAAAGCATGTGGAGTTTACCAGAGTGATGCTAAAATTTTTTTGTCATGCATAACAAAAATCCGGAGAAAAACATTCTCTAGAGTCTTATAACTTAGGTCATTCCACAAATAAGTTGTATAATTCTAGAAATCTTAAATTAAGTCCTATTTTTTTAATTAGTTATATTAAATAAGTTCTTTTATCAATTTTGGACATTAAATTAAAATTTTTTGGTGCCTTAAATGATCTTAAATATTTGTTATAGTCCTATTAATCATAATTCAAATTAATTAAGTCTTTAAATATTAAAAATTTTATAAATCCTAAAATTATAAACCTTAAACACTGAATCTTAATCTTAAAGCCTAAAATCATAAGTTATAAAGTCTAAAATCCTAAACAGTAAATCTTAAATCCTGAAATATTAGATTATAAAATTTTAAATAATAATTTAAACATTAACCTTAAAACCCCAAAATCTATACATTAAATTTTAAATTTTTTAAACATGAAATCTTAAATCATAAATCCTAGTTTGACAAATTGTAAACCTTCTCTATCCTAAATACTATAATTTTAAATACTAATTCCTAAACCTAAACCTTAACCATAAAATTTAATATCTTAAATACTAGATTATGAACCCTAAAACCTTGTATACCATACTGAAAATCCTTAAACCTAAAACTTAAAATCTTAAGCTTTAACTTTAACCCATAAATCCTAAATCTTAAAATACTAAATATTTAACCTTTAATCCTAAACCCTAAACCCTTAAACATTAAATTTCTAATTCTCAAAATTCTAAACCCTAAGTCTTAATCTCTAAAACCCTAAACCATACAATCCTAAACCTTAAATCCTAAACCTAAACTCTAAACCATAATTCTAAATCTCAAATCATAATATTTCATTCATGTAATTTAGGGTCTAAAGTTTTAAGATTTAGGATTTGTGCTCCAAAGTTTAGAATATTATGATTGTAACAGCCCGGGTAAAATTTTTGATTTTTACCGGGACTGTAAAAGTCTTTTTACCGTGATTTACTGTTGAATTAATCTTGGGTAATTAATTCATGGTAAATCGGGTGTCGTTTTTCGAAACCGAGAGTTTTCCCGCACTCGTGATTTTTCCGTGGATTTTTCGGGCCTAAGTTGGTATTTTTCGGGTCCCGGAATTTTCAGAAAAATCACACCGGAAAATAACTAATGGGGTATCAGTTATTTTCTGGTCCGGACCGAACTCGCTTCAATAATGCAGACAAGCTGCATTATTGATGAATCACAGGTGGCACAGTAAATTACGTTCTATAAAAAGAAAGCAGAGGAAGAAGGAGAGGAAGAGAGGAAGAAAGGAGAGGAAAAAGAAAAAGAGAGAAAAAAAAACAATATATGCATATATTTATTTATTTATTTCTTGATATTTAATGAAACGCCCCGACCCGTATTTACCGTACACAGTAAACACGTGCCGGAACTGTGACAACCCAACCAAAATGACTCAGCATACAGTGCATATAACAAATATCCGGGCTCAATAGCCCATAATAAAATAAACAATATGGCCCTACGGCCCAACATCAATAACATCAATAATAATGAAACTGGCTCATTGGCCCAATAATAACAAGTATGCACAGCGGAAGACTTTATGAAACTCACTAACACTGTATGCGACAATGCAAACTATGGATCCGAGCCTGTCCAAGGGAAACGTCGCAGCCTGTCTGGAATGCATCAACCTGTACCAAAAGTAACTCATCCTACGGGATGAAAGCCCGCAGGTGAGGGGTGAGTCCGAAGTGCTCACGACAATGGAAAGACCAACAGTATGAACACTAAAAATTACTCAAGTCCAAGAACATAGGCTAAACAGCCCAACCAAAAGACTCAAATAAAAACCAATTACCAATTTTATCTTTTTCTAAGTATATATAATAATATTTTCCAACATAAAATATAATTACCTTTAATTTCTAAAATACATATTTATATAATTTCCATAATCATAATTTTTCAGACGAAATAGTATGCATGCTAAATTTACAGATATTATCTTCAAGGTATATATATATTTTTTTCCAATTTAATAATAGTTTCCAAAACAAAACTTAATTATTTATCAAAATAGATATGTTTATATTTTAATAAAAATACCAGAGTTAAATTGGCCACAATTTTCTCAAAATAACTATATAATTTTCTTTCCAAAATTTATTTTCCAGATTATGTATAAATAGGTATATATATATAAATTGTTTTCGTTTTTTTTTTAATTAAATGAACTGGGCCGAATAGTGTAGCCCAGGTCACTGCATAGACCCAGCCCAACCCCAAGAGGAGTCCAGGTGCAGGCCTATGCAGTTGGCCCAAAGCCCACCAGCCCAAGCTTATATCCCAAGCCCAAACTATCAGCCCAACCAAATTACTGGGTCAAACCCATCCCAACGGGTCGACCCACTTGTGGAAACGGGTCGCTCATAACCCGTTGCTCACCTCGGCGGGTCACGGGTAAAGGCGGCTGCGGATCGCGGCAGCGGCGGCTGAGGGGCGTGGCGACGAGGCGAGGGTGGCGGTGGCGTCGCACTGCAGCTGCGGTGGTCGTCCCAGGCGAAGGAGGAGGGCGGCGTTGGTGCTATGGCAGGAGGAGGGACGGGTCCGGCGGTGAAGAGGACGTCGGGTCGAGCTCCAGGGCGTTGACGACGGCTCTGCGATGGCGGCTGGTGTCGTCCTCAGGTCGCGCGCGCGAGGAGGGAGGAACTGGGGAGGTCGGTGCGTCGGGGAAGAAACGACGAGGCGGCGTGGAGGCGCACGAGGTGGCGGCGGCCGGTGCAGCTCCTCCTTCCTCCCCTTTTCTTTTTTTT
>JAKUCV010003173.1:65327-88913 GCA_028386065.3 Turnera subulata | reverse complement strand
AACTCCGTGATGTTCTTCATCTCGGATAGGCTTCAAGAGTTCAACCTGGAGTCCACTTGCCAGACTGTGGAGCAAGGCGCTTACTACCAGCTCGCAATGACAGCCCAGAGCATACCCAGAATGACTCGGCTACCTCCAACTTGGCCAAAGGTACGTCTGCTGGTGTGGAACTGCAGAGGAGTTGCAAGGCGTGCACAGGAGTTCTCGCGCACTCTGAGGGATCTGAAGAACCAGTACAAGCCCAACATGGTTCTTCGGGCTTTAAACTGTTTTTGTTTTTTTTTTTTCCTTTTACTATTAGTCTTGTGATTCAAATAATACATTTTCGTCCGTATTACGGGCGAGTCCGATCCGGACCAGAAAATAACCGATACCTCCTTAGTTATTTTCCGGTGTGATTTTCCGAGAAATTCCGGAACCCGAAAAATACCAACTTAGCTTCGAAAAATCCGCGGGAAAATCACGAGCGCTGGAAAACCCTCGGTTTCGAAAAACGACCCCCGATTTACCTTGAATTAATTACCCAAGGTTAATTCGTCCGGTAATTCACTGTATAATGACTTTAACAGTCCCGGTAAAAATCAAAATTTACCCGGGCTGTTACATTTAATTTTGGGAAAAAATATATATTTATTTTGAGAAAATTATGGCTAATTTAATTCTGGTATTTTGAGAAAAATATAAATATATATACTTTGATAAATAATTAAGTTATGTTTTGGAGAAAAACTAATATTATTTGGAAAATATATAAATACCATGAAAACAATTTCTAGAAATTTTTTATATATAATATTTTCCCTGGAAAATTGTGGTTATGGAAATTATATATATATATATATATATATATGTACTTTGGAAATTAAGGGTAATTACAATTTTGTGTTGGAAAATATTATTATATATTGAGAAAAAGATAAATACAATATAAATATTTTCTGAAAATTATAAATAAGTTATTAATTTTCTGGAAAATTATGGAAACTATAATTTTGGAAATTATAATTATTTTATGAAAATATTTTGAAAAGAGTTTTAATTAAAGTATGGTACCGAAATTATATTCGGATATACGTACGGTATAATATTTTCTGTAAAAGTTGTTAATACAAGAGATGTGAACCGGGATGGGTATATTTCGCAGTATTGGCATCATAGCATACCGATTATGTGCATTTATGTGTATATATTTTTTTGTTGTATAGGTTTGGATATCGGGCAGTTTCCCGAGGAGCCGGCGTCGGACCGGTCATTGTTTCCGGAGTTGAGTAATCGGCCAAGGTGAGGATGAATTTCCTTCAATATGTGCCTGTATTACTCGGTTATTGTGCTTGATGTTTATTGCACTGTTGATGATTGCATTTGTTGTGATTGTTGTCGGGATGTTTATCCCAGTATTTTGATTTGGTATTTTTGGGATGTTTATCCCGTGTTGATTCTCTGTGTCTTTTGGTTCAAAGTATAAAATGGATTAATAATAAATTGTGATAAGGATGTCGATCCTTGATTTTGGATAGGGATGTCTATCCCGGTATTTTGGTTAGGGATGTCGATCCCTACGATTTGATTTTGACGACGATAATATAATTGTCACGTGGTAAGTAGTGGTACGACTCGATGGTTTAAGACTGTTTCGTGGTGGCCTTGACCTGGGTTCTTGTGATAAGCATGTCTATACTTGGGATGTCTATCCCGTGATTATTTTTGGGATGTCTATCCCTGGGTTCGTATTTTTGGGATGTCGATCCCTGGGTTCTCTGGATTTGGTCTGGCACCCGGAATGTGTTGATAACCAGGTCTGGCCTCTAGCTTATCCGTGACGGGGCCCGGAAAGATAAAATTAGAAATTGGATTTTATTTGAGTCTTTTGATTTGTTTTATTTTGGCGGTTTTTTTTTTTACGTGTTTTCGACTTGAGTAATTTTAGTGTTCATATTGATGGTCTATCTTTCGTCGGTGAGCACTTCGGACTCACCCCTCACCTGCGGGCTTTCATCCCGTAGGATGGATTATTTGTGGTACAGGTTTGATGCATACCAGACAGGCTGCGGCGTTATCCCTTGGACAGGGCTCGGATCCATAGTTTGCATCAGTGTCGCATACAGTGTTTGTGAGTTATTAAAGTCTTCCGCTGTGCATTGTTTTTACTATTATTTGGCCATTAGGCCAGTTTTGTTATTATTGTTGTTTTTACTCTGGGCTGTTGGGCCCGGATTTCTATTGTATACACTGTATGCTGGGCTTGATATGGTTGGGTCGTCACAGTTCCGGCACGTGTTTACTGTGTGTACGGTAAATACGGGTCGTGGCGTTTCATTTTGGTAGCGGAGCGGGCGTTAGGTCTTGTTGGGCAGTCTTTGTGTGATTGTTGTCCTTGTTTGCATAGTTCGCTCCATTTGTTTATTATTTTATATCATTTTAGTTAGTGCATTATGGATCCAGTCAAGGGACGCCAGCTGTCGCAGAACATACACATAAGAGGTATTGATGCCATAAATAAGCAGAAATACAAATATTATTAATATTGCTAATATTGATATTACAAAGAGAAATATTACATTGATATTTTATAAAAATAGAAATACATTTATCTTCTCGAAACGACGTTGACCCTGAAGCTCTTGGGGTCGTTGTTGATGTTGACTTGGATGCTGTCGCTCCACGAGAACCACATGCCGCCTGCGTTGTCCTGACCAGGAAGCTCGAACCGGTTTGCTTGAGGGAACTGGAGTGGGATGAGACCGTGATCATCTTGAGGTTGCCACTGGGTCTCCGTGAGAAGAACCATGTTCGGTTTGTATTGGTTCTTCAGGTCCCTCAGAGTATGCGAGAACTCCTGGGAACGCCTTGTGACTCCTCTGCAGTTCCACACCAGTAGTCGGGCCTTTGGCCAAGTTACGGGCAGACGAGTGACTCTGGGCATGCTTTAGGCCGTCATCGAGAGTTGGTAGTAGGTACCTTGCTCCAGGGTATGGCAAGTGGACTCCAGGTTGAACTCCTGAAGCCTTTCAGAGATGAAGAACATGATGGAGTTTGCTGAGCCGTAGTAGGAGGTCCTTAGAGTGCCATGGTCCTCCAGGAAGAACGTCTCTTCCATGGGAGTGATGAAGAATCTGGATGAGTAGAGTTCGTCGACGAAGACCAGACATGGCATCCTGCCGAGCTCGTTCGGTAGTTCTTCTGGACGCTCGTTGACCATGCTGTAGGCCAGAAGGTTCCTTCTGCCTAGGTTGGCACCTTCGACGAAGAAAACGGAAGATGGAGCAGGCATGTTGTTTTGGAAGCGTGGGTATTTTCTTTTTGCTGAACGTTGTGGTTTTGGTTGCCTGGATATTTTGTTTGCTTTAAAATGCTTTTGATGATTTACACCTCACCGCTCAGTTTCTTTTATACTCTTAAGGGGAGCGTGTTTACTGTTTTTGATTTTCAGGATTTGCTTTTTGAAATTTTGCCGTTGCTTCATTTATTGCTTGTTACTTTATACGTTTTTCAGGCTACTATGCCAGAGTTTTTCAGCCTTTTTCCATTTCATGATTTTCCTTCGCTCTGGCTACTTTGTCCTTTCTTTTCATGGTCTTGCTATATTTTCTTGCATCTTTTATCACATGCATCCGTGACCGTTGAGGCTAGACTGATGGGACCACACCTCGAGTAGAGCGCATGTGCGACAAGCTTACACCTGTTCGGACATCATGGAGAGATACAAGACATGACAGATGTTTTTGGCTCATGCGGAAATTGTGAACAAGTGGGTATTGTATCTTTCGTGGGACACAAGACGCTCTCGGGATCGTCACCGTTAGCTGTGTACATTACGTTTCTTGGGATCGAGGATGGTTAGGATCGATCTAGAGCACCGAGCATGAAACATATTTTGTTTTAATTCCTTTTTGTTTTGATTTTGTTAAACGAGTTTTATTTTTAATTTCTTTATGTTTGATTTCATAATCTTATTGTTGATTTTTAATCTGCTTTGAGATGTTTTGTTTTTCTGTTTGACGAGAGATTTCGTAACACAAGAGATTTTGATTTAAAAAGAAAGCTTATTTTATTTATTTCATAATAGTTTTACAAACGGAGAAGAAGTACTCTATTGAGTTACATGCTTCTCTAAGTCTTTTACAAGCTTTTGTACGTTCTTCATGTGAGGGAAGAGCTCCGCGCACGCCAGTTCGATCTGCAACACCGCCGAGCTGATCTTCTTCAGTGAGACGTTCAGCTGCGTCAGCATCTGCTGTGGAATGCTACTTTCAGCAGTAGCCTTACCCTTTCGATCATCAGCCTTCTTGTTGGCACGCTTCTTTCGCCGTTTTGGGGAGACGACCATGTGCTCTTTCAAGCCGATGATGTTTGTCTTGAAGCGCTTCTTCGGAGGTTCTTCATCAGAGCTTGTCGGGAAGGCAGTGCCGATGTAGCTGTTGTTCTCGGAGTGAGAGGTCGTTCGAGATCGGATTGGAGAGTCCATGACAGTGTGTGAATATGCCAGTCATGAGGTTTGGTTCTTATAGAGGATGAGATGTCGCTTAAGGGTATAAGCGACATAGCGCGTTGAGTTTGGACACCTGGCAGAGTGTGCCAGAAGCTTATCGTGGTAGGACCCACGGATAAGACAGAATTTCGGGGGCAAAATTCTTTTTAAGGTGGGTAGACTGTAACAGCCTGGGTAAAATTTTTGACTTTTACCGGGACTGTAAAAGTCTTTTTACCGTGATTTACTGTTGAATTAATCTTGGGTAATTAATTCAAGGTAAATCGGGCGTCGTTTTTCGAAACCAAGAGTTTTCCCGCGCTCGTGATTTTTCCGTGGATTTTTCAGGCCTAAGTTAGTATTTTTCGAGTCCCAGAATTTTCAGAAAAATCACACCGAAAAATAACTAAGGGGGTATCAGTTATTTTCTAGTCCGGACCGGACTCGCTTCAATAATGCAGACAAGCTGCATTATTGATGAATCACAGGTGGCACAGCAAATTACGTTCTGTAAAAACAAAGCAGAGGAAGAAGGAGAGGAAGAGAGGAAGAAAGGAGAGGAAAAAGAAAAAGAGAGAAAAAAAACAATATATGCATATATTTATTTATTTATTTCGTGATATTTAATTTTGGAAAAAAATATATATTTATTTTGAGAAAATTATGTCCAATTTAATTCTGATATTTTGAGAAAAATATAAATATATATACTTTGATAAATAATTAAGTTATTTTTGGAGAAAAACTAATATTATTTGGAAAAAATATAAATACCATGAAAACAATTTCTAGAAATTTTATATATATAATATTTTCCCTGGAAAATTATGGTTGTGGAAATTATATATATATATGTACTTTGTAAATTAAGGGTAATTACAATTTTGTGTTGGAAAATATTATTATATATTGAGAAAAAGATAAATACTATATAAATATTTTTTTAAAATTATAAATAAGATATTACTTTTCTGGAAAATTATGGAAAATATAATTTTGGAAATTATAATTATTTTATGAAAATATTTTGAAAAGAGTTTTAATTAAAGTATGGTACCGAAATTATATTCGGATATACGTACGGTATAATATTTTCTGTAAAAGTTGTTAATAAAAGAGATCTGAACCGGGATGGGTATATTTCGCAGTATTGGCATCATAGCATACCGATTATGTGCATTTATGTGTATACATTATTTTGTTGTATAGGTTTGGATATCGGGCAGTTTCCCGAGGAGCCGGCGTCGGACCGGTCATTGTTTCCGGAGTTGAGTAATCGGCCAAGGTGAGGATGGATTTCCTTCAATATGTGCCTGTATTACTCTGTTATTGTGCTTGATGTTTATTGCACTGTTGATGATTGCATTTGTTGTGATTGTTGTCGGGATGTTTATCCCAGTATTTTGATTTGGTATTTTTGGGATGTTTATCCCGTGTTGATTCTCTGTGTCTTTTGGTTCAAAGTATAAAATGGATTAATAATAAATTGTGATAAGGATGTCGATCCTTGATTTTGGATAGGGATGTCTATCCCGGTATTTTGGTAAGGGATGTCGATCCTTACGATTTGATTTTGACGACGATAATATAATTGTCACGTGGTAAGTAGTGGTACGACTCGATGGTTTAAGACTGTTTCGTGGTGGCCTTGACCAGGGTTCTTGTGATAAGCATGTCTATGCTTGGGATGTCTATCCCGTGATTATTTTTGGGATGTCTATCCCTGGGTTCGTATTTTTGGGATGTCGATCCCTGGGTTCTCTGGATTTGGTCTGGCACCCGGAATGTGTTAATAACCAGGTCTGACCTCTAGCTTATCCGTGATGGGGCCTGGAAAGATAAAATTGGAAATTGAATTTTATTTGAGTCTTTTGATTTGTTTTATTTTGGCGGTTGTTTTTTTACGTGTTTTCGACTTGAGTAATTTTAGTGTTCATATTGATGGTCTATCTTTCGTCGGTGAGCACTTCGGACTCACCCCTCACCTGCGGGCTTTCATCCCGTAGGATGGATTATTTGTGGTACAAGTTTGATGCATACCAGACAGGCTGCGGCGTTATCCCTTGGACAGGGCTCGGATCCATAGTTTGCATCAGTGTCGCATACAGTGTTTGTGAGTTTTTAAAGTCTTCCGCTGTGCATTGTTTTTACTATTATTGGGCCATTGGGCCGGTTTTGTTATTATTGTTGTTTTTACTCTGGGCTGTTGGGCCCGGATTTCTATTGTATACACTATATGCTGGGCTAGATATGGTTGGGTCGTCACAGTTCCGGCTCGTTTTTTACTGTGTACGGTAAATACGGGTCGGGGCGTTTCAATGATATAGGTTTTAAAATTTTGGCAGGAAAGTCCTAAACCCTAAACTTTAAAATCCTAAAACTTTAGACCCTAAATTACATGAATGACGTATTAGGATTTAAGATTTAAGATTTAATGTTTAGAGTTTAGGGTTTAGAAGTTTAAGATTTTAGGATTTAAGGTTTAAGGTTTTAGAATTTTAGAGTTTAGAGTTTAGGGTTTTGGAGATTAGGATTTAGGCTTAGAATTTTAGTATTTAGGATTTTAAGGTTTAGTGTTTAGGATTTTAGAGTTTAAGATTTAGCATTTTGAGTTTTAAGGTTTAGGGTTTTATTATTTAGTATTTTTGGATTTGAAGTTTAAGGTTTAAGGTTTAGGATTTAGTGTTTACGATTTATAGTTTAATGTTAAGGATTAAAAATTTTAAGTTTTAGCACTAAGGACTTTTTGTGTCATATACAAGGTTTAAGGTTCATATTCTAGTATTTAAAATTTTAAACTTTTAGAATTTAAAATTTAATGTTTTGGGTTTTAAGCTTTATAGTTTAAAATTTTATATTTTAAGATTAAGAATCTATGTTTAGGGTTTAGAATTTTAGGATTTAAAATTTATAGTTTATAATTTTTTAAGATTTAAGACCTAATTAATTTGAATTATGACTGGAGGGATCATAATAAACATTTAAAAGCAATTGAGAGACCAAAAAAGTTTAATTTAACATTGAGAATTGATAAAAACTCTCCTTTTGTATTACTAATTAAAGAAATAGAACTTGAACTCAACAAGTCACCTCTCCGTGTTACACACGGATTGGATGGTAACATGAAAGAAAGTCAATTGATTTTGTTACTAATTTTAAAAAAATAAAGTAAGGAAAGAGAAATAAAAAAAATATAGAATTTGCATCAATTGTGATGCATTGACTTAGAAAATATGAACAACACACAAAATGTCAAACTTCAGAAGGCAATCAATCAAACATTTGATTGTTAATTTTTTCTTTTTGCTTAAATAATAAAAAGAAGTTAAGAAAACGATAATTAAGAGAATTTTGCCTCTTACCCAAGAAGAGGAAGTTGTTGGCCCAAAGTTGCTAAGAGGGAGGGAGTGAATTAGCTTGTCAGATTAAACCCTACTTTGGCATCACTAATGCCAAAGCATGTTTGTATTAGAATTTTGTGCTTAAGAACCCTAAATGCCAAACTAGCTAGAAATCAAGGAGAAAGGGTTAGAGATATTTTGACACACGATTTATAGTGGTTCGCCACACAGGACTACCTCCACTACTCAAGGATCCCCCCTTGAGATTTTCTAACTCTCACTATTATGGCTTTTACGGGTTCAACAAAAAATCTTAGTACAAGTTTTTCACTAGGCTCAACTTAAACCAAAACGCTCACCACAAAGCTTACCCAAGCTTTATTTTACACAATCACTGTGAAACGCCCCGACCTGTATTTATCGTACACAGTAAACACGTGCCGGAACTGTGACAACCCAATCAAATCAAACCCAGCATACAGTGTATACAGTAGAAACTCGGACTCCACAGCCCAAAATAAAAACATCAATAACAATATAACCGGCCCAATGGCCCAACAATAGCAAAAATAATGCACAGCAGAAGACTAAATAACTCACAAAGACACTGTATGCGACACATGATGCAAACTATGGATCCGAGCCCTGTCCAAGGGATAACGCCGCAGCCTGTCTGGAATGCACCAAACCTGTACCACAAATAACTCATCCTACAGGATGAAAGCCCGCAGGTGAGGGGTGAGTCCAAAGTGCTCACAACCATGGATAGACGATCAATATGCAACCCTAAAAATTACTCGAAGTCGAAAGCACGGGCATAACAGCCAAACCAAAAGACAAGACCCAAAATCGATCCAAGACCAAAAAGACTCAAATAAAATCCAGTTTTCCAATTTTATCTTTCCGGGCCCCGTCACGGATAAGCTAGGGGTAAGACCTGGTTATCAACACATTCCGGGTGTCAGACCAAATCAAGAGAACCCAGGGATCGACATCCCAAAAATACGAACCCAGGGATAGACATCCCAAATATAATCACGGGATAGACATCCCAAGCATAGACATGCTTATCACAAGTAACCCAGGTCAAGGCCACCACAAAATAGTCTTAAACCATCGAGTCGTACCACTACTTACCACGTGACAATTATATTATCGTCGTCAAAACCAAACCACAGGGATCAACATCCCTAACCAAAATACCGGGATAGACATCCCTATCCAAAATCAAGGATCGACATCCTTATCACATTTTATTATTTACTCCATTATACTTTAAACCAAAAAGATGCAAGGATAAACATCCAAAAACCAACATGGGATAAACATCCCAAAACCAAATCATGACACTGGGATAAACATCCCGAATCAATCCACAAAAAATGCAACACCCAACAGTGCAACAATCATCAAATACAACAACTGAGTAATACAGGCACATATTGAAGGAAATCCATCCTCACCTTGGCCGATTACTCAACTCCAGAGACAATGACCGGTACCAAGGTCGGCTCCTCGGGAAACTGCCCGATATCAAAACCTACACAACGAAACAATATACTCACATAAATACACATAATTGGTATGCTATGATGCCGAAACTACGAAATAAACCTACCCCGGTTCATACCCTTTATTATCATCTATTACCGAAAATATTATATCGTACGTATTTCCGAATATAATTTCGGCACCATAATTTAATTAAAACTCTCCTTTAATTATTTTCATGAAGATATTTATCATTTTCCAAAAATATAATTATCATAATTTTTCTAGGAAGATATATATATAGGTATATATATACATTTCCAAAATTATTTACTCAAAGTAATTATACTTTTTCGAAAATATAACTACCATAATATAATTTCGTGAAAAATATAACGTACGCTTATATTCCCAAATTATTTTATGGTATTTTATTCTTTCCTAAAATGTAGTTACTATATAGTAATTTTCAAAAGACATAATCATATACTATATAATTATTTACTTTCCAGGAGGTATTTAACCAATTTTTTTCCAAGAAAATTAAATTCATAAAATTTCCATAAATATTATTTACCATAATTAATTCCTAGCAAAATTAGTTATACTTATATTTTGAAATATATCCATAATGTATACATCATAACCATCTACCAAGTATTAATAATTTTTCAAAAGTCATAAACCATATTTTCAACATATTATGTCAACATGTTTTTATTATCCGATTAACCCCCATATTGTTATTATTATTTTTTTTTAGAAATCTGTTTATATATATATATATATATATATATATATATATATATATATTAACGGACTGGGCCCATCATAGTGTATGCTTGGGCTAAGGTCTAGACCAAACAAACAGCCCACAGCCTAGCCCAGCATTTACCACCAGCCCATCCATCCAGCCCATACTAAACATCCAAGCCCAAAACACAACCCACCAGCTCACGACCCGCGACCCGTCGGGTCAACCCAACCATAACTCAATCGGGTCATCAACAACCACGGATCTGCAGCTCACCTGCAGCGGCGGCGGCGCGAGCGACGGACGGAGCGAGCGACGCAAGGAAGGAGGGAGACGCAAGGCGGGTCCGACGCGAGTAAGGAGGAGGCGGCGTCGGCTGCTCTGCTCGCGGGTGGAGACGGGTCTGCACGTCGGGCGTCATGGCATCTAGGCGACGGGCGGCGTGACCTGCAGCGATGAGGAGAGCGGAGGGGGTCGACGACGAGAGGAAGGATAAGGAGAAGGGGTGGCGGCGACGAGGTGGTGTTGGTGAGGCTCGACCGGTGTGGAGGCGGTGGGTGGCAGCGGGTCCACGGCCACGGTGGCGGTGGAGAAAAGGAAGAAAAAGAAGAGAGGAGGGGTGTGTGTTGTTGTCTCGTGGGGCGGCGGTTGGTGGCTGGTGCTTGGGGTCGGTGGTTGTGTGTGTTGGGGGGGTGGCTCGGTGGTGTTAAATGTTTAGTATGTGTTTCGTCGTTCGTTTTTTTTTTTTAACTAATTGTATGAAGATGAAGAAAACGGGGTTGGATGCTGAAGAAGAGAAATGAGAACGCTGGGTTACAGGTTGTGCAGAGGGAAAAGAATGGTGCAGGCAGAAGTCACGGGAAAGAGAAAGGAAAAATAAGAGCTACACAGGGCGTCACGGGCAGCATAGGTAAGAGGCGGCCCCACTATGCAGGGTCGTGTCCAAATCGGACCAGAAAATAATTGATACACCCACTATGTTATTTTCCGGTGTGATTTTTCCGAAGATTCGGGACCCGAAAAATACCGACTTAGATCCGTAAAATCCACGGAAAAATCCCGAGCGCGGAAAAACCCTCAGTTACGAAAAACGACGCTCGATTTACCTTGAATTAACTACCCAAGATTAATTCAACTGTAAATCACGGTAAAAAGACTTTTACAGTCCCGGTAAAAATCTAAATTTTTACCTGGACTGTTACACACTGTAAAACAGAAACTATCACTAAGTACAATTGACTTTGCTTTTCAAAGGTCGCCTTACAAGACTTTTCTAAGGCTTTTTCTCTCACTTTTTAGCTTCTCTTGAGAACTGCTGTAGATGGCTAACTTTTCTGCTTAGACTCAGGATTTCAGTATGCAGCTCTGAAGTTCTTCATGGTATCATTAGCCTTTTATAGAGACACAATGGGATAGGCCTTTACAAGAAATTCAAACCGTTGTATGTCACTCTCAGCAGACAGCTGTTTCGTTTTGACTGAGACCAGAGTGGCAATGTTCAAATCTCCCTGTGGTCGCTTTCATGCTTTGGTCTGAATCATGCCATTCATCTGTCAGGTCTGCCCATGTTTAGCCAAGTCCTAGGTTGGACCCAAAAGATTGATTCAATCTGATTTAGGAATCCATTGTGATGTCTTTAATCAGGATAGTCAGACTGCAGAGTTTGTAGAGTCCTAGGATTGTTTGACTTAGAGAGATTGAGGTGTAAAGGCATTAGTAGTATAAAATAATTTAGTGATAGTGATATTTCAAGTCCACTAACCACACTCTCCCATCCCACTTACTCCAATCTTCCATGCAAGCAGGTCACAGATACAAATATAGAGTAATGGGGTTTGTCATAATCAAAACATACTTAAGTGGCAAATGAAACGAGTTAGCATTATAATGATCATTTAATAAAATATCCTTATTCAATTTGCATTATGATTATTTAATTAGAGTAACCTAATTTAATTAGCAATTAATCTCACATCTAATCATCATCAGATTTACAGAAGTCTCTATTTACAACTCTTTATTCTCTCTTCTTTTCTTTACCTTATCTTTTTTTTGTGTTCTTTCAACAACAATTTTGTGTTTAAATTTGATGGACAACATCTATATATATACAAAAAATTATCATGACTCTTCATTTACCATATACACTTTTATTCAATGTCAGCAATGAATAGATGATGAAGTTTTATAGTTACAAAAGACTTTTCATCTATTCAAGTATAAATATATTTGTATTTGACGATTCATTGAGCCATAATTTTTTTTTATGCTATATATCCTTAGTATTTTATAATTACACTTAATGTATAAGACTTTTCATATTTTTTATATGTAAATGCATTCAAACTCATTCAATGTATAAAATATTTGGTATGCGTAATTTTCTTTATTTGACAAGTTACGTAAGTCATTAGATATAGGGATATGAAGAGACTAAGACTCTTTAATGGTATATACCGTTTGGCATTCAGAAATAATTAATTTAAGACTGAATATGAAGTGCCCCGACTCGTATTTACCAGATACAGTAAACACGTGCCGAAACTATTCTTATTGATAGAACAGACAATACATCGAAGTCAAATACTACACAACAACAAATCCCAAATACAACAAAAACACCAGTACATCATTTGTCACCCGCATTCGGGGACCATTATTCAAGCCACACCCTCAAAGCTTAACAGCAGCAGCAGAATATAGTTCAAACAACATCATAGGCATAGTAGGAAAGCAGCAACACAACAGCATGTATAATACAGCAGCGGAAGTCTTATATGCACATGCAGCGGAGGTATGATTCGGAGTCAGGTGGAGAAGAAAGCAGCAGCCATCGAACGTCGTACCTGAACTACGAAACAACTTAACCTACGGGATGAAATCCTGCGGGCGAGGGGTGAGTCCGAAGTGCTCACCAACCAAGGATAAACAGAGATATGCAGGCAACCATAATACTTTCGAAGAAAACACCAGCAAAAGACAACTCAAGATTCTACAAAATCATGACAGAGCCAAGACCCAAAGAATATTTATTATTATTACCAATTTTATCTTTCGGGACCCTGTCACTGGACAAGCTAGGGTCGTACCTGGTTATTAACTAATTCTGTATGCCAGGCCAAAACATAATCCAGGATCAACTTCCCAATAACAAACCAATCCGGGATCAACATCCCAATATCCAAATCAAACCGGGATCAACATCCCCAACAACCAAACCAAACCGGCCATGACACCATAGAACTAGCCTCTAACCATCTAGTCGTACCACTACTTCCCACGTGGCAATTAAATCATCATCTCAAATTAAATTCCAATTCCAATACTCTTTCCTCAATTATCCAACTTTCTATCATCTCAAGTTATTCCACAGACCAAACCATCAACAATCTCATAACACCAATTATTCACAAATAACAGTTCAACATTATTCATAATATCCACAAGACCAACAATACAGTCCAACCGCAGCAACAACAATAACCATAGCAGTCAAATATACAACAATGATCATCTCAGCAGTTCAATCAAACAACAAAGCACACACAGTATTACAGGCACATATCAAGGGTTATCCATCCTCACCTTAGTCGATTATCGATTTTGGAAATGCCTAACAGATTCCAAGTCCGTTCCTCAGGTATCTACTCGTTATCAACTCCTAAATCAACCAAATAACATGCACACATAAGATGTTATGTAGATGTCATGCTAATACGGTATGTCGTAAAATAAATTACTGATCCGACTCGGTACTGCCTCGGGTTATTTTCCATTATCATCATCATTCACCATTTATTTTTCAAGTGGCAAAAATACCATACTATACTTATACCTGGATATTATTTCGGTATAATACTTTGATAATACCCTTTCCAGTTTATTCCATAAGTATGTACTTTCCAAAATATTATATACCGTAACATATATTCTTTTCCAAAACACAAATTATTTTTATTTCCAAGTTATTCCTATAAAATACCAAGTAATTATTATTTTCCTCTTCTTCCTGTTTTTTTTTTTTAAACCTGGCCAGCCCATGAACTTAGCAGCCCAATAGGTCCAGCCCACGGGACCCAGGCACCAAGGTCCAGGCCAGGACACAGACCCAGAACACGGGCCAGTGCCAAAGCGTGGCCCAGCGCCCCTGTGACCCGCGACTCGACCCAGATGCAGGCGGGTTGGCTCACCTCAGGACCCGAATGGGCTTCCGGGTTTGCGACGACGGCGTGACACGTGAGGTAGGAGGAAGGCGAGCGACACGAAAAGCGAGGGCGGAACAGGTCGCGGACGTAGGCGGCGACGCAAGGACGGCCAGCGTCGTGGCTGCTGGAGCGGCGGTCGACAGTGGCAGGGAGGTGAAGGCAGCCCGTCGGATCCTTGGCTGCCAGCGGCGCATCGGGCAGTGGAATCAGACGGAGTCGGGTTCGTTCGGACGGCGACGGTGAGGGGAAGACTTCGGTAGGGGTGGTGATGTGTGTGGCGGTGTGGTTCACCTATGCGTGAACAGTGACCGGGAGAGGGAGGAAGGTGATGGGTGAGGTGGTGATGACGTGGCGATTTCTGGTTTGATGTAGTGTGTTGTGTGTTTGTTTCTTTGTTTTTTTCTGCCATGCTCAGGTAGTTTTTTTTTTGCAGTGAAGGATGACTACTGGCGGATGGTTTGCAGAGGAAGAGATGTAGAAGATGGTGTGCACTGGGAGGCAGATGAAGGCATAGGTAAGGCATGCAACACTGGTGAAGCACGAGCAAAACACTGGTAAGGCACGGGTAACACTAGCAGTTCACAGGCGTCATAGGAGAAGGCGGCGGTAGCCTCAATACTGTGCAGCATGTGAGACGGGTTCTGTCCGGACTAGAAAATAACTATTATACCCCCTTGACTTTATTTCTGGTCCGATAATTTAAGGATAAACCCGACTTTTCTGAAGATTCCTGGACCCAAAAAATTCCAACTTTGGTCCGAAAAATCCGCAGAAAAATCCCGAACGTGGGACAGGGCTCGATTTCGGAATCCGATGCACAAGTTACCATAAATTAATTACCCAAGATTAATTTTAATGGTAAATAACTGTGTAAAAACTTTTTACGGTACTAGTAAAAACGCAAAAATTACCGGGCTGTTACAGCCTACCCACTTTAAAAGAATTTCGTCCCCGAAATTCACTCTGATGCTGAAAATAGGTGCGGATACTGAGAACGCATGTGCTCCTCAACTTCCCACATAGACTCATTTGCAGAGTGCTTGCTCCACTTAACCCTTACCATCAGAATGACTCGGTTCCTCAACTGTCTGACCTCTCGGGCAAGAATCTGTTCTGGCAACTTTGTATACATAAGATCCTCTAATACCTCAGCATCTGCTGTAGTAACCACATGGCTCGGATCTGATCTATACCTCCTCAACATAGAGACATGGAACACATTATAAAACCGTGACAACTCCTCTGGTAAAGATAATCTGTATGCCAAGGGTCCAACCCTTTCCAAGATCTCATACGATCTGATGTACCTGGGACTCAGCTTCCCTCTTTTCCCGAATCTGATAACACCCTTCCAGGGCGCAACTCGGAGGAAAACTCTTTCTCCCACCTGGTACTCCATCTCACGTCGATGTTTATCAGCATAACTCTTCTGTCGGTCCTGTGCTGCTTTTATACTCTGCTTAACTGTCTAAATCTTATCAACTGTCTGCTTAACCAAATCTGGACCCACAATCCAACGAAGACCTTCTTCATCCCAACATACTGGACTTCTGCACTTTCTTCCATAAAGGGCTTCAAACGGTGGCATCCCGATGCTGGAATGAAAACTCTTGTTGTGGGCGAACTCCGCTAAAGGCAAATACTGATCCCAACTCCCACTGAAGTTAAGAGCACAAGCCCTTAGCATGTCTTCTAGCATCTAAATAGTCCTCTCTGACTGTCCGTTTGTCTGAGGATGAAATGCGGTACTGAAACTCAACTTCGTACCTAAAGCTGCTTGCAGACTCTTCCAAAATCGCGATGTGAATCTCGGATCTCTGTCTGAGACTATTGACTTAGAGATTCCGTGTACTCTCACAATCTCTGCAACATACAGTCTCGCCAATTTGTCCAGGGTGTCTGTCTTTTAGATGGGTAGAAAATGAGCTGATTTTGTAAGTCGGTCAACGATAACCCAGATAGCATCATGCTGTCTCCGAGTCAACAGTAATCCAACCACAAAATCTATAGTGATCATCTCCCACTTCCACTCTGGCACTGTCAAAGATCTCAACTTTCCAGCTGGAGCCTGATGCTCGGCTTTCACTTGCTGGAAGGTAATACACTTAGCCACATACTCGGCTACATCTTTCTTCATACGCGGCCACCAGAAATGGCTTCTCAGGTTCTGATACATCTTGGTGCTTCTCGGGTGCATAGCATACGGCGTCATATGTCCTTCCAGAATTTGACTGCGCAGGTCACCCACACTGGGTACACATAGGCATTTCCCCAGCATCAGTGCACTATCATCTGCTATGTGAAACTTGTCTCCTCTTTCACTGTGAACTGCTTCCTTCAGCTTGATCAAGTCAGGATCTCCTTCTTGTAGTTCCACAATCCAGCCTCTCAGGTTAGAGTTGACTTCAATATGGGTCAAAAAAGCTCATGTTTCATCCATTGACAAATCAACTCCTATCTTCCTTAACTCAATAAGGGAGGATATCGAGTAGGTCGTGGAAGCATCTTCTGGTTGTCTCCGGCTCAAAGCATCAGCTACAACATTAGCTTTTCCAGGGTGGTACTCAATAGTACAATCATAATCATTCAGCAACTCAACCAAACGTCTTTGTCGTAGGTTAAGTTCCTTCTGAGTCATGATGTACTTGAGACGCTTATGATCTGTGAAATTTCGGCATCTCTCTCTGAACAGGTAATGTCGCCAAATTTTCAAAGCAAGGATTACTGCGATCATCTCTAGATCATGTGTCGGATAGTTCTTCTCATGTGGTCTCAACTGTCTCGAAGCATAAGCAATCACTCGGCCCTCTTGCATCAGAACTGCTCCCAAACCAAGACCTAAAGCATCACAAAACAGCACATACTCTACTCCTGGCTTAGGTACTATCAAAACTGGTGCTGATGTTAACTTCTTCTTCAGCTCATCAAAACTCTTCTGGTAGGCATCACTCCATACAAAGGCATGATCTTTCCTCAATAGCTTGGTCAGAGGACTGGCTATTAAGGAAAAACCCTCAATGAATCTCCGGTAATACCCTGCAAGGCCAAGAAAACTTCTGACTTCGGGTACCATCTTAGGTGGCTCCCATTCTAGAACAGCTTTCACTTTGTCAGGGTCAACTTTAATCCCATCCCCGGATACAACATGCCCAAAGAATGCGACTTCCTTAAGCCAGAACTCGCACTTACTGAACTTGGCATATAACTGTTTCTCTCGCAGCCTCTGTAGTACTATCCTCAAGTGCTCTTCATGTTCTTCCCTGCTCTTGGAGTATATCAGAATATCGTCGATGAAGACTACCACAAACTTGTCCAAGAACTCATTCAGGACCAAGTGCATCAAGCACATGAAGACTGCATGTGCATTAGTCAAGCCGAAAGGAACCACTGTGAACTCAAAATGTCCATACCGAGTGCGAAAGGCTATCTTCAGTATGTCCTTTTCTGCAATCTTGACCTGATGGTAGCCAGACCGAAGATCAATCTTGGAAAACACAGTAGCCCCCTGTAACTGATCAAAAAGGTCATCAATCCTAGGAAGCGGGTACTTGTTCTTCACTGTCACTTTGTTCAACTGTCGGTAGTCCACACACATACGCAAACTGCCATCTTTCTTCTTCACAAAGAGAACTGGTTATCCCCAAGGTGATGTACTAGGCCTGATGAATCCCTTCTCAAGTAGCTCATCTAATTGTTTCTTCAACTCTTGGAGTTCTGTCGGTGCCATCCAGTACGGTGCCATCGAAATAGGTGTCACTCCCGGCATCAGATCGATGGTGTACTCAACTTCCCTGTTAGGTGGCAACCCTGGTAGATCTTCTGGAAACACATCTGGAAATTCTCTCACAACTATGATATTCGCCAAAATCGGAGTCTGAACTTCTTCGCCCTTGACATGAGTCAACAAGGCATCTGGACCATGTGGCTTCATCCTGAAATCCTGATTAGCTGAGACACTACATGTAGCAGCAACTCTCCCAATACCTGTCAACAAAATCTGTCACCCACCATCGGATGTCAGCAGCACTTCCTTGGTCTGACAGTTTACCATAGCACTGTACCTAGATAACTAATCCATCCCCAAGATAATATCGAAACCTCCCATGTTCATCACAACCAACCGTGCAAGAAAAACCTCATTGTCGTACGAAAGAGAAACGTCGCTGCACACATGGGTGAACCTGACCACTATACCCGCTGGTAACCTAACCCTCATCGGACAAGTTAAACTCTCTTCCGTACAGTTATGTTGTACTGCAAAACTTTGCGCGACAAATGAATGCGTAGCACCAGGATCAATCAAAGTATATGCAATGCTACCAAAGACTGTAAAAGTACCTGCTATAACATCGGCATTCTCCGGATCCTCATCAGCGGTGATCACAAATGCTCTCGGCACTGCTGCACTCTGATTCATGGCTGAATGGGTTCTAGCAGAAACAGCTCCACGTCCTCGGCCTCGACAAACTCCAGAACCACTAGGAACACTGGGAACTGAAGCTTGCACTGTCTGAGCATGTGCCGTACCTCCAAATCTTCCCAACTTGGGACAAGGATATCGGTAATGCCCAACTTCATTACACTCATAGCACCTCACCTGAGACAGAGGAAGTCTCGGGTGAGTATTCCCAGACGAAGCCCCTCCGAACTGAGTCCAAGAACTGCCTCGGTTGTTGTAGGTGTTGTTGTTCCATCCACATCCCTAGCTTACTGGCATAGATCGGCTCTGTCCATATCCTGACCGGTTGGCTGGAGTTTGGAACCTATTATTCTGTCCCCCAAAACTCTGTACAGCTTGCCTCTTACGGATCTCCTGTTGCTATCTCTCATTACCCAGCCAAATAATCTCGGCTCTCAAGGCATCTGATAGCATGTCCTGGTAAGTCTCGTAAACTTTGCACCCCATAACTGTCTGGATACCAAATCCAAGACCATCCTAGAAACGTTTACATCTGGTCTCCGGAGTAGATACAAACTCATTGGCGTAGATGGACAGGCAGTTGAACTTGATCTCATACTCATTGACCGTTTGTTCTGCCCCATGTTGTAGCCCTAGAAATTCTCGTTTCAGCTGGTCCTGGTACGCCTCAGAAACAAACTTCCTTCGAAACTTCTCCATGAACTGATTCCACGGCATAGTGATAGGTGTCGGCAAATCCCTGGTTGCAGACTCCCACCAATCAACGGCAACTCCTCTAAACATAGCAACGACATATCTGGCCCACTTATCATTCCTGCACATGAGTTTCAGCATAACTTTGTTCATTTGTTTGAGCCACTGATCAGCGTCCTGTGGTGTGGTAACACCGTTGAAAATCTCTGCCCCAAGCTTTTCCAGCTTCGTATACACTGGATCCTCGACAGGTCCTTGATTCTCTTGTTCCCGAGCTTCCATGGCATCAATACGAGCATCCCTGGCATCTTGCCTTTGCAAAATCTGAGTTACCACGTTTAGCATCTGCGTAGGGTCTCCCAAAGGAACAGTCGGTGGGTGTTCCGAACCTCCCGCAACTTGCTGCGGTTGGTCTACCGATACTTGATCGTCATCTAGGTGATCTCCAGCATGCTGATTCCCTCCAACCGGATCCATTCGTCTTACCTATATAAGAATGTATATGTATGCATATCATATCATGACAGACAAATCTTATGCACAAACAAACAATCATGCAATCACATTTATGTCCCTAATGACCTACTGCCTGCTCCGCTGCCAAAATGAAGCGCCCCGACCCGTATTTACCAGATACAGTAAACACGTGCCGAAACTATTCTTATTGATAGAACAGACAGTACATCGAAGTCAAATACTACACAACAACAAATCCCAAATACAACAGAAATACCAGTACATCATCTGTCACCCGCATTCGGGGACCATTATTCAAGCCACACCCTCAAAGCTCAACAGCAGCAGCAGAATATAGTTCAAACAACATCATAGGCATCATAGGAAAGCAGCAACACAGAAACACAACAGCATGTATAATACAGCAACGGAAGTCTTATATGCACATGTAGCGGAGGTATGGATCCGGAGTCAGGTGGAGAAGAAAGCAGCAGCCATCGAACGTCGTACCTGAACTACGAAACAACTTAACCTATGGGATGAAACCCCGCAGGCGAGGGGTGAGTCCAAAGTGCTCACCAACCAAGGATAAACAGAGATATGCAGGCAACCATAATACTTTTGAAGAAAACACCAGCAAAAGACAACTCAAGATTCTACCAAATCATGACTGAGCAAGAACCTAAAGAATATTTATTATTATTACCAATTTTATCTTTCGGGGCCCTGTCACTGGACAAGTTAGGGTTGTACCTGGTTATTAACTAATTCCGTATGCCAGGCCAAAACATAATCCGGGATCAAAATCCCAATAACAAACCAATCCGGGATCAACATCCCAATATGCAAATCAAACCGGGATCAACATCCCCAACAACCAAACCAAACCGGCCATGACACCACAGAACTAGCCTCTAACCATCTAGTCGTACCACTACTTCCCACGTGACAATTAAATCATCATCTCAAATTAAATTCCAATTCCAATACTGTTTCCTCAATTATCCAACTTTCTATCATCTCAAGTTATTCCACAGACCAAACCATCAACAATCTCATAACACCAACTATTCACAAATAACAGTTCAACATTATTCATAATATCCACAAGACCAACAACACAGTCCAACCGCAGCAACAACAATAACCATAGCAGTCAAATAACCAACAATGATCATCTCAGCAGTTCAATCAAACAACAAAGCACACACAGTATTACAGGTACATATCAAGGGTTATCCATCCTCACCTTAGCCGATTATCAATTTTGGAAATGCCCAACAGATTCCAAGTCCGGTTCCTCAGGTATCTGCTCGTTATCAACTCCTAAATCAACCAAATAACATGCACACATAAGATGTTATGCAGATGTCATGCTAATACGGTATGCCGTAAAATAAATTACTGATCCGACTTGGTACTGCCTCGGGTTATTTTCCATTATCATCATCATTCACCATTTATTTTTCAAGTGTCAAAAATACCATACTATACTTATACCGGATATTATTCCGGTATAATATTTTGATAATACCCTTTCCAGTTTATTCCATAAGTATGTACTTTCCAAAATATCATATACCGTAACATATATTCTTTTCCAAAACACAAATTATTTTTATTTCCAAGTTATTCCCATAAAATACCAAGTAATTATTATTTTCCTCTTCTTCCTCTTTTATTTTAAAAAACCTGGCCAACCTATGAACTTAGCAGCCCAATAGGTCCAGCCCACGGGACCCAGGCACCAAGGTCCAGGCTAGGACACAGAGCCAGAACACGGGCCTGTGCCAAAGCGTGGCCCAGCGCCCTTGTGACCCGCGACTCGACCCAGATGCAGGAGGGTTGGCTCACCTCAAGACCCGAATGGTCTTCTGGGTTTGCGACGACGGCGTGACACGCGAGGCAGGAGGAAGGCGAGCGACGCAAAAAGCGAGGGTGGCACAGGTCGCGGACGTAGGCGGCGACGCAAGGACGGCCGGCGTCGTGGCTGCTGGAGCGGCGGTCGACAGTGGCAGGGAGGTGAAGGCAGCCCGTCGGATCCTTGGCTGTCGGCGTTGGGTTCGTTCGGACGGCGACAGTGAGGGTAAGACTTTGGTAGGGGTGGTGATGTGTGTGGCGGCGTGGTTCACCTATGCGTGAACAGTGACCGGGAGAGGGAGGAAGGTGATGGGTGAGGTGGTGATGACGTGGCGATTTCTGGTTGGATGTAGTGTGTTGTGTGTTTGTTTCTTTTTTTTTTTCTGGCTTGCTCAGGTAGTTTTTTTTTTTTTGCAGTGAAGGATGGCTATTGCAGATGGTTTGCAGAGGAAGAGATGTAGATGATGGTGTGCACTGGGGAGGCAGATGAAGGCACAGGTAAGGCATGCAACACTGGTGAAGCACGAGCAAAACACTGGTAAGGCACGGGTAACACTAGCAGTTCACAGGCGTCACAGGAGTAGGCGGCGGCAGCCTCAATACTGTGCAGCATGTGAGACGGGTTCTGTCCGGACTAGAAAATAACTATTATACCCCCTTGACTTTATTTCTGGTCCGATAACTCAAGGATAAACCCGACTTTTGTGAAGATTCCTGGACCCGAAAAATTCCAACTTTGGTCAGAAAAATCCGCAGAAAAATTCCGAACGTGGGATAGGGCTCGGCTTCGAAATCCGATGCACAAGTTACCATAAATTAATTACCCAAGATTAATTTTAATGGTAAATAACTGTGTAAAAACTTTTTACGGTACTAGTAAAAACGCAAAAATTACCGGACTGTTACAGAATTTAAAATATTAAAAAAAATTTTGATTAAATTCATTACTTGTTAACAAGAATATAAAAATATTTAAATAGTATATTTTTTAAAATAACAATTAAATAATATATTAATCGTTTTGTGTTTTTTTTTTACAGAATTACACGTACCTACTTTGCCAAGTGATACTATGAATGTAATTTCTCGTAAAGATAGGACACGTGTCAACATCTGAAAGAGAAGTTAGATCTAATATAGATTGAAGAATGACCCGAAATTATAAAGGTTTTCCTCTATGAATTTAGTTCCTTATCATGCGGATAGAATGATATAAATCCGTATCTAAATAATTGCGAGTAGTTGGGCTAAATAAAAGGGTGTAGATTAAATTCTCCTCAATCACAAATGACGTTTATAATCACTAAATGCATGAAAAAAAAAAAGAGAGTAACGTACAACAAACCTCACACGTCAGTGGAAGCAATTAAGCAGAGAGCATTATTCCTTTCAATAATACTATTTGCCACTACATACATCACCCCTAAAAATTTCAGGGGTGAGGTGGCATCCTATGTGTTTAACTAAAAATAGAAATAAAATTTTAATGATATGTTTAGTAGATATTTATCTTATTAATTATTTTTGAAAACACTAAGATCGCAAAACCTAAAATCTATTCCATATTACTTCTTCTCCATCATGAATCCACCGCCGGCCGCAAGAAACAAAACAAATACAAAAACCTGGTTCCTCCTAATTCCATCTCCCATGGCTAAGGCTATTAACGCAAAAACTTTTCCATCAATGACCATCAATAAAATAAAACCTATCAATAATTCTTACCTTTATTCTCATCAAAATCTTTTTTTTTTCTTCTTCTTCATTCCCTTCGTCATGAATCTTCCACCAAAAAACTTGTTATGGATCTCCGATTTATTATTAAGATTTTATTTGAATTCTTTTTTAAAAAAGCAAAATCTAATATCTTTCTCCTCTCTTGTTATCTTCTTCCCCTG